>JAQMYL010000039.1:28350364-28365004 GCA_030014365.1 Clarias pachynema
CTCTCTCTTCGTTTCTCCCCTCCAGTCTCTCTCTCTCTCCTCGTCTCTCTCCTCCAGTCTCTCTCTCTCTCTCCTCGTCTCTCCCCTCCAGTCTCTCTCCTCGTCTCTCTCTCTCTCTCTCTTTCCTCGTCTCCCCTCCAGTCTCTCTCCTCGTCTCTCTCTCTCTCTCTCTCTCTCCCCTCCAGTCTCTCTTTCGCTCTCTCTCTCTCTCTCTCTCGGAGTGAGAAATTCCCAATCCAGTATACATGATGTTAAAACTTTTAATCTGCCTCTTACACACATGACTGACACTGGAGACTCCTTCCCTAGATGTTAAATAAACCTGTCCGGGAGCTGGGAAAAATAAAATGATGGATCAATCGATCCATAAAGGATAGAAATAAAGAACTAAGGTACGAGGGGGAAAAGTACGAAAGCATTAGAACATATAAGGAGAACTATATAGAATTTAAGAAAAGAAAGAATGAAAGATGATGACTTGGGTAGGAAATACAAAGAAAAAGGGATTTAAATACAGAAGGAAAACAACAACGGGAAAAAGTGATGGAAAGGAGGATAGAAAGAAAAAAAATGAAAGAATAAGGAAAATAGGGTATGAAGAAGTAGGAGAGAAAAGAAAGAGTTAAATAATTAGGTCATGATGAAGAGAGATAAATACCCTGTAAGGAAAGAAAGAAAAAAGAATGAAGGTTAAAGAAGCTAAGAAAGATGATGTAATGGATTTTTAAAAAAAGGGAAGAAAAAGGATTTAAATGGTAGGATGGATAAAGAGAGGGAAAGAAAGATAGGAAGAAATGGGATGTGTATAACACAATATAGGAAAAATGTAGAAAAAGGAGACAAGAGGGAAGGAAGAAAGTAAGGAAGAGAGCACTGGGAAAAAAGGATGAAAGTACAAGGAGAAAAAAAAAAACAAAGAAAGAAGGAAAAAGAAGACAAGATGGACAATGAGCTGGATAGAAAAAAGGAATTAAATACAGAAGAAAAACAACAAGGTGGGGAAAAGGCAAGGGAAGGGAAGACACAGGGGGATGGGATGTGTGAAGAAGGAAAGAAATGAACAAATAGAAGAACGAAGGGGTAGAAATTAATAGGAACGGAAAGATAGATTGAAAGATTTAGG
Source organism: Clarias pachynema (assembly GCA_030014365.1). Taxonomy (NCBI): domain Eukaryota; kingdom Metazoa; phylum Chordata; class Actinopteri; order Siluriformes; family Clariidae; genus Clarias; species Clarias pachynema. The sequence goes on from JAQMYL010000039.1 coordinate 28,351,488, forward strand.
GGCATGAAAAAGAATAAGAGGATGTAATGACGAAGCGAAAGAAGAAATGCATACAGAAGGAAAACAACAGGGTAGGAGAAATGATGTAGGATGGATAAAAAGAGAGAGAGAGAGAGAGAGGAAAATAGGATTGTGGGAAATGAACTGTGAATTAAAAGAAAGAGAAAGTAGAAGAGAAGAGGGTAGCGTTCATGGGTTTGGTTCCGGAACTGATCCGACACACTGAGTTTATTAGGAAGTTACATCTGATATTAAAGGAGGAGAGAGAACGCAGGAGAGAACACCAAGTGCTCATGGGTAATGCACCAGACCAGGGGGGGGGGAGAAAAGGAACATCAAACTTGAACAAGGAAAGAGAATAACAGAGTGAGTGTGTGTGTGTGTGTGTGTGTGTGTGTATCTGTGGAGGAGACGTGGTCCGTCCCTCCAGACGGGATCCAAAACCCGAGTGTCCTCAGAGCAGGACCGAGCGTCGTCCCCCGAGCGTTTTTATTTTTACATTTTTATAAAAAAAAATTCACTTTTTCACTGTGTTTTATTTTTTGCTGTGAGCTGAAGTGCTCAGCTGTAGTCTGTCTGTCCCTGCAGAACTGGAGGGGGGGAAGGAAAGATGGCTACACACTCTACTTCACCGATTGTGTAGGTTTACACATGACACAGAAAAAAAAAAATACACACCCATACTTACTCTCTCTCTCTCTCACACACACACACACGCACTCTCTCTCTTTCCAGACTCACGTGTGGTATACGATCACGGTGGCCAGTCACACTCTTCACAGATTATTTGTTTACTGGCACGTCTGCTCCTCTGCTTTTTGCTGAGTGTGTGTGTGTGTGTTTTTTTTTTTTCTTCTCAAGTATGTGTGTGTGTGTGTGTGTGTGTGTGAGAGAGAGATGTGCGAACATGTTTCCGCTCCTGGTGCTTGTGCTGGTTCTGTCAGTGTGGGAATTGGGTTCGGGTCTGAGTCAACCTGATCTCACACTCCGCTCGCTTCAGTACAGGCAGGTCATGATCACCTACTGAACATGGTGTGTGTGTGTGTGTGTATGTTTGTAGATAAACCCAGGGAGTTCTCTCCTCTTACTGACATGAAGAAAGATCCCGGCCAGGACCACATCAGAGTCATGGGTCTCGCCCGTCCTGTGATGTCATCGTACCCGAGAGACATGGCCAAGCTGAGCCATGAACAAGTTCTGCACTACAACTCCTGTAAGACTTTGTGTGTGTGTGTGTGTGTGTGATATTTCCTCTGAATTAAGACATTTAATATTTAGTTAATATTCCACCACTAATTTATACGACCTGGTCATGTAACTGCTTCTGTTGCCGTAGCTCTTTGCTGTAAGTTTCCTATTCTGCGGGAAGGAAAAAAGAAAGATAGATAGATCGATCAATAAAGGGAGAATGATTGGGTTAAATAAATAAATAAAGACGGAATTAGGACTTAGGACATAAAATGAAGAAAGAATACCAGTTCACCAGATACCAATATTTACAATTACATACAATATTAAAATGTCTAATGTCTGGTATAGTGTATGGGGGTGCGTGAGAAATGAGTCACAATCAAAAGAAACACTGTTACATTTGACGCGTGAGATTCATTTCCTTTGGCATCGTTACGGTTTTTGGTCACATGATGGCAGTGTGGGGGGGAAAGGGGACATGGATTTAGTCAAGTGGATCGGTTTTGCTTCACATTGTATATTCGGGTCAAAGGCGTGGAAGACTCAACTTATCGTACTTAAGGACGAATCCGACTTACAAACGCGCTCCCGGAAAGAAAATCATTCGTAAGTCGGGGACTACCTGTATAGATTGTTCCTGCCGTCTCTAGAAAATAGTAATAAGTAATAAAGTAGGATTTGTAGAAAGAAGGAAACAAACAAACAATTAAGGATTATATATTAAGGATTATTATAAGGATTGTTCCCAGATCCTAAAGAAGGAAGAAAGAATTAGGATTGGAAAGAAAATATTAAATAAGAGAGGAAAAAAAGGGGTTCAGGGGGAAAAAAACTACAGAATAGAAAAGGAATATAAATAGGGAAAGAAGGAGGATGGTAATGAAGAAGAAAAATCTGTTTTTGTAGAAAGAATGGAGCAAGACAAAGGACATGTAAAGAGAAAAGAGGAAAAGAAGAAAAATGTTATAAAGGAAAAAATAAGTAAAAGAGTGATGAAAGATAATGAAGCAAAGAAAAAAAGAAATATGACAAAAAGGAAAGAAAGAATTAAAGCACAGTCTGATTACTTTGTGTACTTTTGTGTGTGTGTGTGTGTGTAGCTCTCACACAGCAGGACAGGCTGGTTGGTGTACGTCACATCCCCGATCCTCCTCCCCTCATCTCCTCGGCCAAACCAGGCGGCTCCATCACACAGGTACAGCTTCAGGTTCAGGTTCATCCTCTCCACTTTGACTTTGTTGATGGATTTTCCATAACCGCACATCCTGGAGTGTGTTATTGCTTGCATGTAAGGTTTCCTTTTCTCATGAATGTGTGTGTGTGTGTGTGTGTGTGTGTGTGTGTGTGTGTTTGTGTGCAGGGTACCCCGGTGCAGATGCACAGTCCTGCCCACGGTTCAGAGCACACCAAGATGCCTCCGGGAGCTCTGTCCTGGATAGAGCCGCGTAAACTCGGTGTGTATCCTGTCTGTGTGTGCGCGCGCGCTTAAACTGAAAGATTTGCGACATTGTTTTATTTAGAAGCCGCTATTGTATGGTACATGATCCTCCTTTTTTTTTTTTTTTTAGTTATCATCTTCTAACCACTGGCTTGTCTCTCTCTCTCTGTCTCTCTCTCTCTCCAACAGCCACGTTCCCCGTGGTTAAACAAGAGCAGCTGTCTCCACGCCCCGCCTCCTCCCAGGCTGAGAATCTGTCCACACACGCCATCGTTCACGAGAGCCTGGCCGCCGCCCGCGGTTAGTGCGCAACAAAAACAGCGTCTCAGAGAACAGCAGCGTCCACACGCGATCATTCACACTCACTCAGTTTATACACGACGACTAAACAAACGTTTGTAGCACAAGCTCCGGCCTCACACGGCTGTCACGTGTCGGTTAACGTCAGCGACGCGTCATGTGATGTAGAGCTGTGTGGGATCGCTTCGTGGACCCGGATTGCGCAGATGGAAAAAGGAGACAAAACAGTAACGTGTGTGTGTGTGTGTGTGTGTGTGTTCTTTTACAGGGTCTATGCCAGCTGTACAGGGAGGAAGCATCACAAAGGGCCTTCCTGGCACACGCATCCACCAAGAGCCCTCTGTTACATACCGGGGTGGTTCCATCACACAGGTGTGTGTGTGTGTGTGTGTGTGTGTGTGTGTGTGTGTGTGTGTGTGTGATGTCTACTAATTCCTCGTGTAAGACGAGCAGCGTGTAAAACACCTCACCTCAATCTGACCCGTCTGACCCATTCGGTCCTGGTGGTACTAATCAGTACCCGTGTAATCACATGATCCGATCGGTATTCTTCCTGCGCGTGTTTGCCCCACGTGGGGGTAAAATTTACCTTCCATTCCTGATCCGTCTTCACTTCAGACTTTCATCCACCGGGTCTCCGGCTGAGTTCAGAGATCTGATTCGCACACAGTAAAGCAACTAACCAATCACAGACGAGACCGGATTCTTGTAACCGATCACGACGCAGAAGGCGGGATTTATCAGAAAAGATGGAGGACGTCCAACCCAACCTCAGAGTTTATGTTTCTGACGGATTTAAACACTTCACGTTCAAACAGAACCACTTCGGCTTAGATCAGCGTTTTCATGTAAACAGTCAGGACTAAGTTTCTAATTCCGATGATTAAAATCTGATGATTTCTCAGGGGAATAAAAGAGAGACGCTGATAAGCGTGGAACGGAACGTTATTTGAAAGGTTTCGAAAACTTCTTCACGTAAATTTGTCGATTTCCAAAAGTGTAAACTCGTTAAATCCCCGTCGTTTAGCAGCAACAGGGCTATGAGTGTGTGACGCTCTGATTATTTGTGTATCTGAGCTAAAAGCCTCATAAGCACATGCTGATTCAGTTCTCCTGGTGATTCTTATACGAAATCAATGTATAAAATTTATTGTGTCTTTCTGAGTAAATACAGAGCCGGAGCTCACAGTGTCAAAACGGAAAAAGAAAGAACACAACAAAACCTGTAAACCCCCAGAACAGGGTCGTCTCTCTCTCTCTCTCTCTCTCTCTCTCTCTCTCTCCACCTCTCTCTCTGTCTCTCTCTCCACCTCTCTGTCTCTCTCTCTCTCTCTGTACACACTGAGCACTACAGGAAGTAGAAACAGACGCACTTCAGTCTTATCTGTCCATAATACCACCAGATCAGACAGAAATACATTTCTGTAAATTCACAGTCATCATCCCAAACATCTCCTCCTTCAATTCCATTTCTTACAAACATTAAGGGACTTTAATGCTGATCTCAGACCTGACTGTCCTGCTATACCCTCTAATTATTATATATAAAACCGAACGTTTTTCAATTAAACACACGTCAGTCAGTGTTTGTTTTGGCGAGTCGATCCTGTCTACACGTTAGTAAGCAGCGAGGGCGGGCGATTATTTGTAAATATCACAATTTCTGTATTTTTAATAGACGCTGCTGCTTTTGTGGAAACCTTTTAGATACTCACATTTTCCCCAGACGTTCACATTTTGTGCAAGATTTAGTGAAGACGTACCACCACGGGTCCCAAGAATGTTAGCACGGACGGTAGCAAGAAGAAAATGGAGTCACTTTTAGTTCGGCTTTTGAAGCATCTGGTGCCAAGAGGAATCATACAGTAAATTAAGGTCATGTGAGGGTTAATAATGTCTATTTAGTTCATATTTTACTTTATTTACATGTTTTGATTTTTTATATGCAAAAATATGATGATAGTGTTGGAAATTGGTAATATTGGTGATATTTTTGGGTGACTGGACCAGATTGTCTGCATTTACATTATTTCTTATGGAGAAATGCGTTTCACAATACAAATTTGTGACCTTAATTTAAATTCGTATTAAATGTAATTAATACGAATTAAATTCCTCGCCTTAAATTAAATTCGTATTCCGAAGTACCTCTGTATTATTATTATTATTATTATTATTATTATTAATGTAAGTATATAGAAATAAAAACTTTATTAGTACGTTTTTATTCCTTATAGTTTCCTACTGATAATCTGTGTACATGGTGTGTTATTTTAATTAGCTTTTGCCGCAAGGTTAAAACAGTCATGTCAATAAAGCACACGGTGAACCTCTGAACTTTATAACATGTTCGGATATTAGAGATGTGCGGTTTGACCAGTTTTTAATAATAACAAGGCTTTATTGGGTGCAGAATTACAAAAAATATCATATTAAACTGCCAATTTAATTAAACTTAAAAAAAAAAAAAAATGGGACGAGTGGAGAGAGAGAGAGAGAGAGACTGTCTGTCTGTCTGTCTGTCTGTCAGTCTATCATTCACTTCACATTTCTGCAACTAGCACAGTCTGATCCTGTCTATCTGTGCGTAAGTGTGTGCACACGCACATATGTGTGTGTGTGTGTGTGGGTGCGCGTGGGTGCACGCCAGCACAGTATGATATAACCAGCGCTCTGTCTGTGCTCGGTTGCTATAGCAGCAGGTACACGCTGTCCCCCTGGTGTTCTCTTCTTTTATTTACCCTTCTGCTGATCATCCACACACACACACACAGCCACGACTGCATTAACACACGATTATAAAGTAATGCGGCTCTGTAACGAGTCAGACGTGTATATGACGCATCCAGCCTTGTTTATTTCGAGGGCACTTTTGACACGTGGATTAAAGTCCCACCTCGACTGCTCGTAATAATCCCTAATCATCGCTATAATAAAACACACCGCGGCGTCTCGGTCTAAAGATTTCATTTACGTTTAACGTGTATAGAGCTCGCCCCCTTCTGGCCTGCTGGGAATTGACCCTGAAATGACACGGTGAAGGATAGTCATGTGATCTTTTTTTTTCTTTTCTTTTTTTTTTCCCGAAGGCCTGTTTTCACAGCGTGCTTGTGATGAAAGTAACACACAGACACACACACACACACACACATTCAGTAAAGGTCATGTTGTTTTCTAGTCTCCATGCTACTATGCTGAGAGCGCGGGACTGGAACAAACAGCACTGTTTTTATATATATATATATATGTGTGTGTGTGTGTGTGTGTGTGTGTGTGTGTGTGTGTGTGTGTGTGTGTGTGCGCGACAGGGCACCCCGGCAGACGTCCTGTATAAGGGTACCATCACTCGTCTCATTGCGGAGGACAGCCCCAGCAGGGACAGATCCAGAGACGAAAACCAAGCCAAGGGACACGTTCTGTATGAAGGCATCAGCGGACACATCCTCTCATACGACCGTAAGTCTAATCTCTCACACACACACATTCGTTCCCTCCGTCAGGTGCACACTTTTTTGACACACACACACACATATACACTCCTCTAATTCCTACAGGCGCTCCGAACCCGAAGGAGGAGGTCAGGGGGGAGATGTTGGGGCTGAAACGCCCTTACGACGTCATGGAAGGCGGAGCCATCTCCCGAGTGCTGCCGTTACGCGACTCTCTGTCCGCCGCCGAGGGTCAGTACGCACGACGACACGACACCAGCGATTTCTTTTTATTTTTTATTTTATTTACTTTGTTTATTAACAGATGATCTGTTTACTCACCCTCCCTCCGCCGCAGGTCTGATGGGGAGAGCGATGCCTCAGGAGCGAGAGAGTCCTCGTCCTCATCATATCCGCGGCTCCATCTCGCAGGGTGAGCGCCGCACGTGACAGATCGCGCTCGTTCACGGAACATGTGGCCTCTGTCTTTGTTTAATGTCTGAGAAAGAAGAAAAAAAAAAAGAAAGAGAGAGAGTCTGTCTGCTTGTTTGATTATAAAGTGCAAATTATAATCGCTTGAAAACGCTGGAGCGTTGTTTATCAGCAATTTGTTTACTTTAGCACTTTTGTGGTTTATTTATTTATTTTAAAAGGATTGTGTGCAAAAGTCCAGTAAACAGTAATTATATTATATTTTTTACAGTAATTATATTATATAATTAACAGTGGTCACTTAAATTCTGTGGACAAATACTGAAAATCAGGATTGTTTTTTTTGTCCTGACTCAATAATAAAGTCATAAAATAAAAAAAAATACTGCAAAGTTTTTGCACTGTACTTTGATCTTTATCAGTGTCCTGTTTCCTCTACGGATGGTCAGGTGCCTCCTAACTTTTTCTTTCTTTCTTTCTCTCTCTCTCTCAGGTATTCCACGGCACATAGACTCCCAGGAGGAGTATTCGCGCCGAGAGCCGAAGCAGCTGAAGCGCGAGAGCTCCCCGTCCCCGCGCGGCCCCGACTCCATCAAGAGTCCACGGCTAGTGTCGACGGTTAAAGAGGCCGGACCCTCCATCCACCTCATCCCGCCGGAGGGCGTGCTCATGAGCAAAGCGCCTAAAGAGGGCTCCATCACACAGGTAACCCGGACCCGCATCCGCTCGCGAGGATCTGTACACCCAGCTGTACACCCCCCCCCCTCCCCCCCCCACCCCCGAAAGCGAGACACCAGAACTCATCAGATTATCCATGATTGATTTATTCGCAGGGCACGCCGCTGAAACTGGAGTCGGCGGGTTCGTCCAAACGCCACGACGTGCGCTCCATCATATCCAGCTCGCCCCGGCCGTACCCGGGCCTCCCGGGTCATTTGGAGAGGGGGCACTACGACGAGCCGGGTCCCAAATCCCGTCCCAGCGCCGTGGTCAGCAACTCGAGCTCCCTGGTGCTGGGGGTGGAGCCGGCGGGTAAAAGCCACCACAGCCCGGTGGGATACGACGAGCACAAGAGGGCGGGATATGCGTCACTCAGAGGATCCCCGCTGACCAGCAGGGACACGCCGCAGCGGCCACACGAAGGTACACGGCCATTTAAAATACAAAATAAAATGTAAAAAAATTAAAATAAAAAAAAGATTGTATTTGACGGACACGTGTTGTTGTTGTTGTTGTTCTCAGGCTCCGCGAAGGCACCTCAGCAGGAGCGGAAGTCCACGCCCACTCCGCGGGAAATGAGCACCAACAAGTCCCAGCTGCCTGTCGTGGGGGATCACGCCGCCTCCCTGGCCTCCTACGAGAGGCTCCTTCAGGGCCTGGGAGCCGATATGTACCGAGGGCAGATCCCTCTCCCGTTCGACCCCGCCAGGGGCATCCCGCTAGACCCAAGTAGATCAATATAGAAATAAATAAGATTTAAATAAGTGTTATCACCTTCAAACTAATATTGTTACCAGAGCACGGTTTCCTAAATCTCTGTCTGTGTGTGTGTGTGTGTGTGTGTGCCATCCTCAGCTGCTTATTACCTGCCCCGACACCTGGCTCCTGCCCCGGGTTACCCCCACCCCTATCCTCCGTATCTAATCCGGAGCTTCCCCGACACGGCAGCCCTGGAGAACAGACACACACTCTTCACCGACTACATCACCTCACAGCAGATGCACCAGTGGCCTGCAGCGGCCATGACGCAGAGATCAGACCTACTGAGAGGTCCTCGAGACCCACCCCTCACGTTACAGTACTCACCCTCAACACGAGGTACACACACACCCCACACACACACACTCGGTGAGATTAGGGGGGGAGAAAAAAAAAAGTCAATGATTTTATGACATCATACATGACTTACAGGAGCATCCGCGTCACCAATGGACCGCATCAACTACCTCTCTGGAACCCCAGCCACTTTCCCCAGTCGTGCATACACCACCTCACCGATCTCACCAGGTAAAACACACACACACACACACACACACACACACGCACATGCACACAAGCGTATAACATACACGGTTCTTGCATTTGTAACGTTTCTCTCTCTTCGTCCGTCTTCTCTTGTCTAGTCGGAAACTCTCACATGAGCAAACTCCAGGGCACGCCCACGTCGTCCGAGAGAGAGCGCGAGAGGGAGCGCGAGAGAGAGCGAGAGCGCGAAAGGGACCGAGAGCGAGAGCGAGACCGGGAGAGGGAGCGCGAGAGAGAACGAGAGAGGGAGCGGGATCGAGAGAGGGAGCGGGAGAGGGAGCGAGAGAGGGAGAGGGAGCGGGATCGGGATCGGGACAGAGAGAGGGAGAAGTCTCTCGGACATGGCAACGTGGAGCACGCCCCCATCTGGAGACCCGGTAACTTGCACGTGATTGTTAAAACGCACAAACGTTTATATTCATAGAGGCAAAGACTGTATAAATATGTTCTCTCTCTCTTGACAGGAGCAGCGGAGCAGACCGGGGGCAGCAGCTCCAGCTCGCGTCCCTCGTCCCTGCCGTACAGCCACCAGGGAAGGTCCCCGACCATGAGCCCTCGGCCCCAGGAGAGCCTCCAGCACAGACCCACCGTCCTGCAGAACACCACCTCGAAAACCCTGCAGAGTTCAGAACACAGCAGTCCGTCTGTACTCAGGTCAGACACACACACACAAACACACACAATCTAATGTCATTACACATGAGCAGTACAACAACCTGGATCACTTAATGAGTATTCCTGTTCCACCTTCCTGTCCAGGTCCGTGCCACAGAGTTCTTCACGTTACGCAATCTACCCTGGACATCTCCAGAGAGCTGTCGAGGCCTATCCAGACTCGAGCGGGGTCAAAGATCTGAGCCGGGAGCCGTGTAAATCACAGAGTCGCGGCGTTCCCCCCAAACAACACGAACCCAAGTCCGAATCCAAGATGTCCAGCCCGAGCGGGGGCATCGTGTACCCCTCGGCGTTCGCCCAGGCCCCCGGCGGTCACATGGGGCTCGCGAGTAGCCGCGGTCTTCCCATAATGGTAACGGAGGCCGGCATGATGAACCGGGATAAGACCCAGAACAAGGACCACGACCTCCGCGCGCTCGGTAAGACCCCGGGGATTACGGCACAAAGATCTCAGCCCGTTTCTCAGTTCTCGTCTCATGAGGCGATGCTCGTGTTTGGATAGCTGTGTGGGAGGATTTAAAAGCCAAAGGCGAGAGAAAACAGTGCTGCGGCACAGGGCATGAAAAGATTCCCGAAAGTTCATAGAGAAGGGAGTCATGCGTAAGGGAGGAGTGTTTGGATGTATTGTTCTCTAAAAGCAGAAATACGTTTGTTTCGCAGCATTTCTTTTTGTACATGAAACAATTTGAATGTGATTAAAGTCAGTGAGTAACTAACTGACGTCAAGCATCTTTATTTATTATTATTATTATAATATTTTTTTTTTTGCCTCCCCACTACAGCTCAGCAGAAGCCTCTGGAGCAACAGGGTTATTTTTTCATTCCAGAAGAGAGACTCTCCCCAAGCCAGCAGCCGCCGTCCCCTGCCGTTAAAGGCTCCCAGAGAGTGGTGACTCTCGCCCAGCACATCAGTGTGAGCCTTTCATCTTACACACCTCGTACTTCAGGTTGACGGAAATTCATGGGAAATTCCAACATGACAAATCTGGCTCCCTGTTTTTTTTTTTTTTTGCAGGAGGTGATTAAGAAGGATTACTTGCGTCAATCACAGCAAGGGCCGTCCGGAGGCCAGGCGGTGTTCGGCTACCACAATCCACCCGTGCTGGACCTCACCCGACCCCCGAGTGCCCCCCAGACGCCCTCGGACCCGAGCATCATCAGTCGCTTCACCCCCGAGGGCTCCAACAGCGACAGGCTAAGAGACAGGTAGGGAAGCGTATACACCTTATACAGTACAGTACAGTTCAGCTCCACTATTTATATAACACATTGTGATTTATTTAAAAAAAACAAACATTTCCTGCCCCCTCAGGTCACCTCCTCAGAGTAAAGTGTCCCCTGTGAGTCTGTCGGCCGAGTGCATCGAGCCGGTCTCTCCACCAGGGGGCGGGTCCGAGCCAGAGTCCCAGGCAGCCACGTGTCCCAGCGAGCAAGCTGAGCAAGGGTATGGACGTCTCATACGGTCTCGTACATCAGACACACACTGTACACTGTCCTGTCACACACCACCTAACCCGTGTACCTTGTCCGTCCCTGATGTCTCCCTCAGTATGGGATCTCGCTCTCCCTCCAGCACCTCCCAGCCACCCGCGTTCTTCAGCAAGCTCACCGAGAACAACTCCGCCATCGTCAAGAGCAAGAAGGAGATGATTAAGAAGATGGTCGTAGGCAACGAGAACGATTTTAGTAAGTGTGTAGGGCACAGTGTGCGATTTTTAAAAAATTTTTTATTTTTTTTTTCCCCTTATATGTGCTATAAATTGATTTTCATCTATTTTATTTTCCTCTCCAGACCCAGGACAGCCCGGGACCGAGATCTTCAACATGCCTGCCTCGGCTAGTGGAGGTATAACATAGAGCAGAGACATGATCAAGTCATATCGATAAATCTTACTGTATGTGTTGATATCAAAAGGTGTAACGTGTACTGTGATCTACACTGCCGGTTAAAGTTGCACACTTCGCCAGTACATTCGGATGGTCAGCTGACTTCATTTCATTGCCACATAACGTTGCTGAGTCTCGACCTGATCGACTGATCAACCCCAGATCATAACACTGTCTCCAGAGGCTTGTACTGTGGACACTATACATGATCGCTTCATGCGCTTCCCTTCTTACCTTGACACGCCCATCACTCTGGAATAGGATCAATCTGGATTCATCAGGTCACATGACCTTTTTCCATCGTTCCAAAGTCTAATCTAAAGTCTAAAGGGGTGTGTCTCTCTGGTTAAGGGCTGCGGACCAGGAAGTCCCCGGTTCGAACCCTGACGTCGCTGGGTCGCCGCTAATCGACCCTTGAGCAAAGTCCTTCACCCCCGGCTGGCAACCCGACAGAAACAGCGGGTGTATACTGTATATCCGTTGCCCGATGTGCTGGACGATGTGCAGTTAATGGAACCCCGCATAAATACATTTCTTCCACAAAGTTAACGGCTCAGCACTGTCCTTTCAGATTTAATAATGTTGTTGAAGAGTTCTTAACTCGGTTCCGATATGTTCAAATCTCCTTAGTTGTGTTTTTTTTGGCCAGGCAGTGTATATTGTTTTAGACTACAAGCAGTTCAGATCTCAAATCTGATTGGTCAGATGGTGTTTGTAGTAATGTGTTTGTTCTAATCTGTTATCGTTCCCTTAGCAGTGGCTAATTCACTGGAACATGTAACGGCAGGTGTTGTATAAGGACGATAATAAGCCTTGTTATGATAAAGGAGAGGTTTATCTTTATCGTTTACTGAAGGAATTCTCCGGTGTCAACAAGCGCAGACTTACACTCTTGGTTACGTAGCGTCAGGTTTTACTTTTGTGTTATAATAATGTCGTTCTCCTGGACTTAACATCTTGTGGAACTTTTGATAAGTCTCATATCAAAATATCAAAATCATAAATGTAAATGTAAATATCGATGTATTAATTTATACATGATCAGAAATAGCTCCGTCTCATAACATTGTGTGTCTGTGTGTGTGTCTTAGGGACGCCGAGCATGCGTAGCCAACCTCCTTCAGACTCTAGTGGGAACACCATCGGCCTGGAGGCGATCATCCGCAAAGCCCTGATGGGAAATTTTGAGGAGCAGGCGGGCGAGCGCTCGCCCTCTAACTCCGGACCTTCTTCTGCTGCTGCCGATCCGCGCAATGAAGAGCCTTACTCACTGCCTGGTACATGTCTAGACCACACACACACACACACACACACGCACTCTGATTTTAATGATGCAGTCGAGTGAAGCTGATTTTTAGTACCGTGTCACTGTGTGCTTTATGGAAAGGGTTTTAAGTCGCACATGTATATGTACGTGTGTGTGTGTGTGTGTGTGTGTGTGTGTGTGTGTGTGTGTTGTAGGTAAATCGAAGAGCGGCGCACGCTCCAACGGGCGCAAGACAAAGTCTCCGGGTCCTGGACTGTCGGGAGGAGAGAGACCGTCCTCTGTGTCCTCTGTCCACTCTGAGGGAGACTGCAGCCGCCGCACGCCTCTCACCAGCCGCGTGTGGGAGGACAGACCGTCGTCTACAGGTTACTACACTGTCACCGCACACTTACATTTTATACCGTGTATTATAATTCAAGCACAGCGATCAGAGGGTCAGAAGCTCAAAACTTTTTAAAATGTATCGTTTCTATGGTAACGGTTGAGTCGGGGTCAGCGGTGGATGCTTCACCTGAACAAATATATATATATATATTTTTAAAAAGGGCCTAATTATCGGTATTTGGAAGGAGGAGGAGTCTCCAGTGTCGGAGGTGAACTAGTAAATCAGATGAGTTTGTTTAAAAAAAAATAAAAAAGCGCAAAATAATTCCACATCATAAATTATATAAAATTTTCGCCCAAGTTGCGCGTACGTCCAGCCGCAGTGGTAAAGTGCTCGCTCTATCATCCGGAGATCGCTGGTTCGGTTCCCGGGTGATGCTTGTTACCTCTCACAGCCGGAGGCACAGAGAGAGCTGATTGGCCGAGCTCTCTCAGAGGGGAGGGATGAGGGGTACTTCGTGCTCCCACATTAATCACGGCTCTACAGCCA
>JAQMYL010000039.1:28375232-28391581 GCA_030014365.1 Clarias pachynema
AGGGTTAGATGGAGGCAGATGATTCGCTGTGGCGACCCCTGAAAGGGAACAGCCGAAAGACAAAGAAGAAGAAGAGTCTGAATGGCAGTTAAGGCTTGACAACCAGTTAGGAAGTTCTAGCAAAACCAAAGTTTAGCAAAGTAAAGAACTCTCTCACTCACTAATCGTCTATATCGATTTATGAAGGGTCGAGAGGGGCCCGGAGCCTATCCCAGGAGACTTGGGGCACAAGGTGGGGTACACCCTGGACATGGTGCCGATCCATCACAGGACACACACATACTACCCCACACACACTCCCACACTCCCACACTACAGGCAATCTGGGAATGCCAATTAGCCTAATCTGCATGTCTTTGGACTGTGGGAGGAAACCAGAGTACCCGGAGGAAACCCACCAAACACGGAGCCCACCAAAGCTTCTTTCCCTGTGCGTGGCAGGCCATGGTGCACCCGGTGTTCTGGTGCCTCTCTTGACTTTTTTCAGCAGTTTGTGCTGAATTGAGTTTTCGGTGGGATCAGCCCTTGCTGGCCCGTGATCCCGTCACCAGTTTACTGGTGTATAACTGATAATTGGTGTGAATAAACTCACACGGAGTGGTGTTAATTTTATGAATCATCGGTGTACAGTGTAATACGTACAGTAAGAGAAATTTGTGGTGGTGGAGGGAAGACCTGTCATTCTGGCAACCCTGGCGCTTGAAGAGGAAATTAAAGAAAAAGTGTGTACACACACATTTCTCCAAAACAACGTGGAAATGTTCATTAACTTTAAACTCTTTTAATGTCGTTACTTGTTACAGTAAATTTTAGAGCTGTCAGTATTAACACATTAACGCAACTGATGAATCTAAAGATTTTAACGCTAATTGATCATATGACCAAGTTTGACCCTAATGGCTTCCCATAACCACAGCACGGTTACCTGGCTGTGTGATAATTGCACGTTTAATGCGGTTAATAAGATAAATGAAGAAACATCTTGAATGTGTCGAACGGCAAGTTTTGTAATAAAAAGCTTCTAGATGGAAGATTGGATAAAACCGAAGATAAGCTGTGGGAGTGATGGCTTGAGTGGGTAAGGCTCTAGGTTACTGATTTTTGGATCTGAGGATCCGGGTTCGAGTCGGTGGGTTGCCACACCCTATACTATCCCGCCATGGCATGCAGCGCCGGTCCCATTCGAGAGATTTTAATTTAACATTTGTTAAATGTTAATGTTTGAGATTTTGTAAAAACTGCATAATCTGTTTTCTCGAAAAAACAGTATTTTAAATCAGTCAGGCTTTGACTGATTAACTAGATTAATTTAATTACAGTCTATTTAAGCCTGAGGTTTCCATGAAGTCCTGTTTCGCTGTTAGACGATTATAAAGCAGACGGTGTGTAAACAGCATAATGACATTTAGATCGCTTTTATACATGGAGTCTTTAAATACACACACGGTTCCTGTAAAAATAACGTGCTCTTGAATACGACTGATCCATGTAGCAGATGGAGTAACGGCCTCTCTTGGTAGTGGACCCAGACTTTTGGTGTGTGTGTGTGTTTACCTCATCTCTGTGGTGGGTCTAGGGTTCACCTCGATGCTCTCTCCGAAAACCACGGGGTGCATGCGTGACTTGACATCTGTGCCCTGGGAGTTGAGCAGCAGGTATGGAAGCTGCACACACACACACACACACACACACACACACACACACACACACACAGAGGTAAGAGTAACGTTAGTCTACTGATTGATCAATAACAACCATACGATTCACGTTGCAGGTTGGGAACAGTTAAGCTGGTTACAACGCTCATGCGACAACCACGTACATCATTCATTCATCTGTTTATATTTATCACAATATAAACTCTAGAAAATGTCCCAGACACATATGAGCCCTTTAAATAAGTGTCTGGTGAATGCCTCAATCTGTGTGTGTGTGTTGGTCTGTGACTCCACCTGCTTGTGCCATCAGAACAATGTTCACTACATAGCACTCGTACCCCCCCCCCTCCCCCCTCCTCGCCCATCGAGCCTGATTATCCCTGGACACGTGTCTTACAATCCATCAGCGAAAGACATTATTACAAATATCTCCCGAAGAACTGGAATAAACAAGCAGCACTTTTCATAAACACAAAATCAGTGTGTGAAATACATGAAGTGAAAGACGAATTCAGACAGTTTTGTAACTTTGACGTTGGACTTGGCTTTGACGGTATTATTTACGATAAGAAGTACTTCTCTTTTTCGCAGCATTGTGGTCCGTTCCTCTTTGTCGATACATCTTTAATCCCCCAAGTTCACACATATACTGGTACATATGTGTTTTGTCTTTCCATTCCCTTTTTTAAATAACGTTCTCCCTGCCCCCTTTACCTTGCTAACGGTTGTAAATCGTCACAACTCGTGCCAACGTCTCTTCAAGGTTCGAACCTCGCCTCGTGGTCTGTGCGCATGGAGTTTGCATGTTCTGCCTGTGCTTTGTGGGTTTCCTCTGGGTGTTCCGGTTTCCTTCCACAGTCCAAAGACATTCAGCATCATGTGTACCTCACCATGTGCCCCTAAGCTCCCTGCGATAGGCTTCAGGGTGTTCAAGTCAAAGCGAGAATGAGAGTAAAAAAAAAAAGAAAAGTTATTTCTCTATATAATCCCCTGATACACTAATGCACTTCTCCCAGTGTTTCACTAGAGCTTGGACACCGTCAAGGTGGAACGTTTTCTTAGTACTCCAGAACCATGATCTGTGGACTGCCTGTCTGATTCATGTCTCAAACCCTGGCCTCCCAGGAACTCCTTTAATGGCCCCATATATATACACACACAAACACATACAGTACTATATTATTCAGGCGTCAGTCTATACTATAAGACTTCGGTGACTAAAAGAAGGAATCTGGGATTTTTTCTTTTCTTTTCTTTTTTGTATTTCTGCTACAGCACTCCTTCTCACAGGTGTACAATTCATGCATTTGTGTTCTTGTCTCACTCTACCAGATGAAACCCCAGACGAGCTCAGAGATCCTTTATGAAGCTGCATATTTTCTCTACGTGCCCCATTCATCGTCGTTATCAGCGTGTCGCGCTCCACACCTCCTTCCTCCCTCAAACTCGACCGACTACATCTTTCCCAAACACACTTCACGCTCTCGACTTGACAAAAGGAGCGGAAACGACCAAGCTAAAAATAAAGAAAGAAAGAAAAGAAAAATCAGTGGCTGTCTTTGTGAAAGGGTCGGGCGGGCCGAGCGAGCCCACGCCGCGTATGGCACGTCGGAGAGCGAGCCAAGTTACTGCGAGTTCTCCACATCTGTTTGCTATCTCTGCTGCAGTGGATTTTAGATTAGGGCTTTTCCACAATGGCAGCCCTAACACACACACACACACACACTAATCTCGAGACTCTTTCTCTGATGTGTGTGTGTGTGTGTGTGTGTGTGTGTGTGTGTGTGTGCTTGGCTTTGTGCTGCTTAAGGAATCTTTCCTGATAATCGTGGCTGTATAAATGAATCGCACATGTATTAAAACAAAGAGTCATATATTATTTGTGTGTGTGTGGAGTCACAAAAACACAAAGTGAAAACGAGGCAGCAAAGAATTTCATATGAATGGTCTTGACTTAGTTTTATATTCTCCGAATGATCCACAAACTTTTGGCTGTACGTTCTATTGTTCAGAGGAATCAGGGGTTATTGCATCATAAAATGTCAGAGCCTATCAGGTTCTAATATGCAAATGAGGCCTGCAGACAAGCACAACACCGGTTTATGAGGATTTGGGTGGCGTTTCTGTTCCTAACGTGCATATACTGTACAAACATCTGGATTTCTACTGGATTTCTCATGCATCTGTTCCCTGTACTGTATATGTGACAAATCGACCAACGAGGCGAGGGGCTCTGCTTACTCTATATTGTATATGAGGTCACAATAGGGAGAGAAAAATATCATTGCACTGATTAAAACCCTTAAAACTCATGAGGCACAGATCCGTGACGGCAACACAGCATACTGTAGGTCTTATATGGACGTCGTGCTGGTGTGTGTTAATGAGGAGGCTTCAGATATCGAACTGTGCAGTTGGGTTTTCGGGGTGTCGGGTAGAACAAACGATATTATTATATATTTATAACGTGTACATTTTACACCAGTAATGGAATATGGGAATGACGTCGAAGAAATTAGCTTATTATTATTTTAGTTCGTAGAAACTGTTATTTCTTTGCCAGTGTGACCCATTTAAACATTTTTTTTTTTAACTAAAATTCAGTTCATCATTTTGCCTAGTGCCTAGTTGTGCTGAAAGAAAGGATATAAAAAAAACAACAACAGTAAAACAAAAAACTGGCTAAAATGCTGAGCTTTACAGCACCGGCTAATATAATTTTTTAAAAAAAGGAGAAAAAACAAGGACAAAAACCTGAGAATGTTGACTTAAAAGACTAATTACACATTGCTGCACACTTCTGGACATTTTTCATTCATTCCACTTTTTATTTGCATTTAAATTTATTTTGTCTTGTACAGATAGGTTTTATATTTCTTATATATCTTTGAAAAGTTTTATATTTTG
Organism: Clarias pachynema; assembly: GCA_030014365.1. Taxonomy (NCBI): domain Eukaryota; kingdom Metazoa; phylum Chordata; class Actinopteri; order Siluriformes; family Clariidae; genus Clarias; species Clarias pachynema. Next base: position 28,379,798 of record JAQMYL010000039.1, read on the forward strand.
TTCTACTTTATTATAGTTATATTTCTCTATTTATTTATTTCTTACTTCTTTTCTATTTCTCTTTCTTATTTCTTGTTAATTGTTTTTCAAATTTTTAAGGTCACCGGCGGTCGTATAATCATTTCACTGCATATCGTACTGTGTATGACTGTGTGTGTGTGTGACAAATAACATTTTAATTTTGAATTTAATTAATGATTAAAATTTTAATTTTTCAGTCCCTTAATCAGTCCCTGCTTTTTGTCCTTTTTCTAATTTTGTATTCGCCCTGGACTTAAACCCCTCCCTCATTAAAGTAGGGGTGTGAGTAGCATTGGGCTAATGATCAGCAGGTCCTGGGTTCAAACCCCAGCACCACCAATCTGCTCCTGTTGGGCCCTTAACCCTCGGATGTACAGTATAATGAGATGAATAATGTAAGTCTCTCTGGATAAGGGCGTCTCCCAAATGCTGTAAATGTGATGTTATTTAATGTAAACAAGCCAATTAGATCGTCTTCTAATGTGACCTCATATAAGAAATGCCTTGTTGTTCAGCTCAGCTCTGGATGGGCGTGGCTCGGTAGTACCTCATTTACATAGACACTGAAACGGTGTGTCCTGAACAGGGAGTTACGACAGGGGGTAAGGGAAAATTAAAACTGATCCGAGGGGGTATTTCAACACACACACACACACACACACACACACACACACACACACTGGGGAGCAGAGAGATGTGTACGAACTTGTTAATAAGATTAATAATTTTATTTATTTATTAATTATTATTAGTGCAAATGACACTTTCTTTTACAGATTTTGATCTTTCTCTCGCTCTAACCAGTGTGGGATTTGTTTTACAGATTATTTGAAAAAGATATTCCTGAACTACGAAATGATTTTGTACTTGACTATGATAGTAGTCGACCTACAGTATGACGAGGAGAATGGAGCAGATACCTTTTTAATTCTAAACGAGGTGCTTGTTTGTGTTTAAAAGGCAGTGAAACCTGCCCAGGACATAAAAGTTAATTCTATACTACAGGAGAAATAAGGCTGCAATCGGCTGTAATTATAAGGCATTGTACTTTGTCGGATTTTGCCGAGCAGCAGCTGCGAAAACAGGAGCGTGAGGGGAAGCAGGAGCGCCGCGTTCTCCACCCGTTCACAAAGTCGACTCAATGACAGCCTCCGCTGTTTATTAACTCTCCCAAACACGCAGCGGGGTGAAAGTCCAATTATGCAACGGGCTGCAACAGCCCCCGGTAGCTCCACCGCGCAAAAATAGACCAGGGAGATTGTTCTTGGCTGGCATGAGCAAACAACTCCGAAATAGACCTGCGGCCATGTGAGAGAGAGAGAGAGAGAAAATACTTAAATATAATAAAGCCTTCACCGAGCAGGCATGTGCACGTCGTCCCGCTCGGCTAGGAAACGCCAAGCGCAGCAAACAACGCTGCCATTGTGCGTTTCTGTTTTCTCTCCCGAGTTTACTTGATCCTAATAAACAGTATCGCGGGGAGGAGCGCTCCAGCAGAGAGCGCCGCACAAGCCGCGACGTGAAGAGCCGTGCCAGGTTTATGGGCCAGGACGTGTCCGGAGGAGGCAGGTTTCCGATTTCTCAAACACCACCACAGATACGGCGCGGAGAAGGAACAGAGCCCTTGTGTTTTCTTTTACGAATAGCATTTCACGGCATCGTTAAAGACAAATATTGTACAAAACAAGCAGGGTGGTGGGGAAAAAAACAAACCAAAGAAAAAACAATAATAAAAAAATCACTTTGTCATTGTGTATAAAAACCGAAAGGGGAACAAGATCAAATTGTTCTGCTTTCTTTTTTTTTTTCCCCAGGAAACATTTTTACACTGTCAGTATTTATCACGTCCACATGGACGCTTCGGCTTTAGGTCACTAAAAACGGACCTTTTGGAAAAAACTCGAGTTTGGAGAGGAGAAACGGTGTGTGTGTGTGTGTGTGTGTGTGTGTGTGTGGTTTGTACGATGCATCATATGAGAATCACTGCATCTCTCATGTTTTTTCACGAGAAAGACTTTTTTGTTGTGGCCTTTACTGTAGGGGTCATATCACTGCCCGCGCTTAGACGGTGTGTGTTCGCGGTTTCACACGGACGAAGGAGGAAAGAAAGAGTTTTTAAAACTGAGAGACTGCGAGGACACGCAGCCCCACCTGGTTATAAAGTAAACAAGAGTTGTTTGGTTTGTGAGTGGCGGCACGGTGCCGTAGTGGTTTGCACCTCCAGGTCCTGGGTTCGAATCCCACCTCGGGGTCTGTGTGCATGGAGCTCGCATGTTCTCTCCCTGTGCTTGGTGGGTTTCCTCCGGGTGCTCTGGTTTCCTCCCGCAGTCCGAAAAACAGGCAGATTAAGATAACTGGCGTTCACAAATTGCCCGAAGTGTGTTACCGAACGTGTGTATGTGCACTCTGATGGGTTTGAATCCTGTCCAGGGCGTTCTCTGCTTTGTGCTCCAGGCCCCCCGTGACCCTGTTATACAGGATGAAGCCGTATAAATGATGAGCGAGTGAGTGGTTTGTGAGTGAGTGTGGTCACATCTCGGGCTTAGAACCCAAAGTGTAACAATCCACCTGTCTGAACTAAATGTTAAGGATAAAATAGAAGTGTTTCCACCATGATGTCTGTCTCCTATTCACTCATCCCAACTTAGAGGTACGAAAAGAGCTTTTTGGAGCTCAGTTTCCACCCGGTTCGCTTCCATGAATCCAAATTTGAAAATCATTTGTGGTGTTTGTTATTAAAGCTGAACGTGCACGCACAGGCGACGCGCCGCAGTCGACCCAAGGCGAGGGTTTGAGCTCACGGCCTTGTGCTGGCTCTCCTGCAGTTTAGGCAAGTGTGAGCACGCACGTGGAGGAGGAGGAGGAGGAGGAGGGAAAAAATGCACTCAGGAATAAACGTTCCACAAAAGCACGCTAAGCACCGTTCAGAAGGAGGACCGGAGTCTGTACAGGTCGCAGGGTTTTAAAGAAGAGGGAAGAGAGAGAGAAAAAAAAAAAAAGGATTGCCTTCCAACATGCTGTAGAGATTAGAGATAATCACCGGCTGTACAGCGTGTACAAGTGAACTTCAGCATGGTTCAGCTGTAGTGTTGGTGATTTGTGTATATATGTGTGTGTGTGTGTGTGTGTGTGTGTGTGAGAGAGGTGACCCGTTTTCCTGCTCGTTCGTTTCAGTCGGTGAACGGTGGCCTTGTTTTTTTTTTTTGTTGTTGTTTCTTATGGAGGAGAAGGTTATGAGGTCAAATCCCACACCACTGAGAACATCTCCAAAATAATAATAAAAATAAATAAATAAAAAATCTGATTTTGTGTGATCAAACATGGATGTTAGAGTGTTGAACCACGCCCACGTGACAGTTCTGTGTTGTTGTTGTTGTTTTCAGCGCCGACTCCGCAAATTTGCTGCAGATTCTTGCGTAATGATTAAATCCCGGAGATTTAAAGGTGCTGCAGGATTAGTTGTGAATGGCTCCGGGCTCCGGGCCCCTGGCTGGGGTCTGTTAGTCCAGGACTCTGTAACCTTTTCAAAGGCAGAAATATAAGCTGAGGGAACGCCGATGAGCGCGTGCCCTCACACACTGTAACAAGAGCAGCGCTACTAAAGGGTAGAAATGTGTGTGTGTGTGTGTGTGTGTGTGTGTGTGTGTGTGTGTGTGTGTGTGTGGTGCTTTAAAGTCCTGATTGCATGTGCTTACACGATGGACGTGAGAAAGCCAAGGTCAGATTTCTGTCATTATCACACGAGCAAACATTCTGTGTGTGTGTGTGTGTGTGTTTACTTCACATCCCTGCCCTTTTAATAAACCCATTTCTCTTCCCAGCTGATATCGAATCCCTCATGGTGGTTATGACCGCTTGACGTTTTTACGACGCCACGGTTCCACCTGTGAACGAAGTGTTCGCTGCATTTTCACCGTGCGGCGGATTGTAATACTTTATACCCGATAACATCTCGACACTTCTCTACTCCTTCCATCTTATCTCTATTCCTTTTCCGAGCGTCTCCAGCAGGACCTCCTGCATTTCCTCGAAATGCTTTTCGATCTGAACCTCGTGAAGACGTTTTTTTTTTTTTTTTTATGCGGCGCAGAGCCGTGGAGATCTCCTTACTTTTAACGCGGGAGCTCGGGTTGCATGAATGCATAATCGTTAGGAATGGCATGTGCTCGGAAAGCACTTTGAGGCTGCAGGGAACGCTTTGAGATATGAGGACTCGACTCTGCGTCGCTCGTCTAGATGGCGAGATTTTTGGACTGCTCGGAATGATTAAAAGAATGGACTTTTTCCCCCCTGTTTTTCCCGTTATGTCTGACCTTGTTCCTCTGTACCTCTGACTAGGCAACATCAAGGAACGGACCTCGTTCCCGATAATTGCGAATGACATCAAGAGACGCAGACGGAGACCCATGGGTCTGGGAAACGCGTCTATACGAAAAGAGCTATAGAGAGCCAAAGATACACTGACTTAACATATTTAAACTGTACGCTGTTTATTATAAGAGCTCGAACCCCTGATTGTGTGCTTCTCTGTGCTTGTGTATGCGTAAGAGGGACGATAGCGCTTTCATTCCACTGCATTAAACATCAGGATAAGGGTGAAGATAAAGATTTAGGGTGTTTTCACATTATGGCGCCGGGACCGTTCCCGAGAACACTCCACCCCAAAGTCTGGTCCATTTTGATCAGTGAGAACACAATCGTTTCGTGCTCGGGAGCCGTGCCCGAGTCGGCTTGTAGTACAGGTGGTCCCGAGAACGACACGACGATATAGAAGCCAATCGTACCTGCGCATGGAAGCGGTTCGCCGTTTAAACGTGACATCATCAGTGCTGTCCGTGTCTTCCGAAATCTCAGCACATGCAGATCTCATCCTCTCATCTACACTACATCGTATACGGCTGATCCAGTCGGAAGGCACGAGAGAACATCGCTCTGGACATTTTTTCACAATATCAGTAACATCAGGCAAAGCACGAGGGTAAACGTCCCTGTTCTCTTTGTGTTTAACAGACGCACGATACAAATCAGTCGTGTCTAATGTGAAAATACCCTCAGTGTGGCTTTGCGCATCAATGAGGAAGCTGAAATGTGCTCCAGTTTGTCATAATATAACCATAACACTGTGCAGTGTTTCTATTTTAACAAACTCTATGAGGACCAACACGTTTGCCAACAACAGTATACATTCATAAACGTAAATTACATCAACGTGAGATATTTGCTGATCCGTAAACAATTCGGTCCAACATGTGATGGCTGTTTTCCTTTTCCCGGCTTTATCTTCTGCTGAAAGTCGATGTGCGTTAACGGCTTTATGTGATTAGACACTTTTTAAAGGAGCAAAACATGTAGAGTATTAGAGCTCGGCAGGAGAGTGTGAGAGCCAGCGGTACGGTGGGGAGCAACACCTCCTCACCTCAACGCTCTCAGGTCAATGATCTAAAGCTCCATGTTCATGCAGGGTTCCTCAGGGTTCTGTTCCCTTTCGTAAAGACCTGTATGTAACTGGTCCAACACTGGTCCTCCTCAGCCCTGCACTGGCTTGGTAAGATCGCACCAAATATCAACCACTGGTAATATGGTGGACGAGGTACTGTAGGTGCTGGAGGTAACGTCAAAGGTCAGGTTACTGTAGCTCTTACCTTATTGCAGACACGTTTGGACCAAAGGAGATGAATGCGAGATGGAAATCTTACCACGACCAGATTGGGATTTGGGGAAAAAAAACAAAAACAAACGAATTTCTGTTTTTACATGGAGCAGACTGGATCAGTCGGACACTAGTAGTGAGTATTGAGTGGACCGTACAGTACGTCTTCACGTTGCACCTGTGTCCTCTGGATCTGATGTCTATCCCGAAAACCACAGTACGGACCAGTTACTTACGAAGGATGGACGAATATCGGCCCTATTTAAGAATCAGACTATTTTTTAAATAATTATAAACAAGTGTTTATGTATTTCTGACGGCTCGTGTCTCTGCTCACCAGTTTGCCTTCTCGGCCCTCCTTCCTCCAGCACATTCCTCCATGGTGCTCGAGGGCGATGGGGGTCCGAGGCTCTGCGGTTGACGGTGAGAGCGGACAGAGGGGCGGGCTCGGGCTCGGCGGAAGCCCTGAGTCGGGACTGTCCAGGAGTCCCTCGCGGCTCTTTCCCTTCAGACTGTCCTCCATAGCCTGCAAGTGCAGATGGCCCACCATTTCCGCGAGACGAAATATATTAGACTTTTTTTTTTCTTTCTTTTAAAGAAAAGAAATGTGCCCGGATGAGTCTTTAAAGAACTGGATTGTGTTTTCAAATTTTTAAGGCTAAAATCCAATCCAGTCCTGGTCCACAGCAAGAAAAAAAAAGTAATAAAAAATGATAATAAAAAAAAAATCCAATTAAAATCGGAAGCTGAACGCTGAAACGCTCTCCTCCTCTTCACTCTGTAAAGAAATGATATATTTATTCAAAAACATAAAACAAACAAACAAACTTTATTAACAGATAATTAACAAGCAGCGTTCAACTATCTAGCTGTTCATTAAACACACGCGTGTACAACCCGGGTTATTTAACATGTTTATGGTTGCTTATTTATTGATCTGTTTGTTTGTTTATTTATTTATTTGTTGGTTTATATGGTCATAACAACAAACACATTTAATAACTTCCTTCTTAGACAATATGTTGATATTAAAGTATAGTTTCCAAGAGTTGATTAACTGCAGAGAAAAAGTCATCAATTAACTTGTTTATTGTTTTTTTTTTTTTGCCAAACAGTGATATAATGAAGTATTGTGATATTTACATTGAGTATATAGTGTGTATAGTGTGTATAGTGTATATAAATGTGTGTGTTTCTGTGCACACACACACACTATAAAATAGGTTTTGTATGTAGATTTCATATTAGAGTTACACAGTAACAGAATCGCGTTGATTTAGTAAAAAGTGTCAGTTTGTATGAGATCAAAGGAATAAGATCAAAGTCCCAGCACGAGCTACAGAGTCACTAAGTAACTTTTGTCCTTTTAGATCTTTAGTTTGTGTTTAAAGCTGAAAAAATCCCACAAACAGTAATGTGATTAGGTTTAACTCAAGAAAAACACATATATGTGTGTGTGTGTGTGTGTGTGTGTGTGTGTTACCTTTCATTAAGAAATCCCACCGGGTGAAATAAATCCACAGTCTGTTCATATCCAGCGCTCAGATCAGTCCATAATAATCATCATAATAAAAGATTAAATCCAAGCGAGTTCTTCAGTAGATCTGGTGTGTGTGTGTGTGTGTGTGTGTGTGTGATCAGCCACAGTCTCACTGTAACACCTCCAGCACCTGGAGAGCTCTGTGTGTGTGTGTGTGTGTGTGTGGAGATATTCCTCTCTGTGTCCGCTCCTGTACACTGACTCAGTCTGACTGACTCTCTCACACACATGCGTGTGCGTGTCTCTCAGTGTGTGTGTGTGTGTGTGTGTGTTTTGGCTCCACGCTGCGTTTTTCTCTTTAATCCAGCGCACTGCTTTCCGCACCTGGACATTTAACTGTAATTCCGACACGCAGCCGCTAGAGGGCTCCAAACCGCCCACACGGTTTTACACAAAACATCAGTATATAAACAGTGTAACAGGAATGTTTTGTCTGATACGTTTCATACAGCGGAGGACCAGAAACCAGACTCGGAATGTTTTTGTCTGTCTGTCTGACAGAATTGAATGAATCTTTGCCTTTCCACAGGTATCTGCCTAAACTATGAGCAGTTTTGTGCCAGATTATAAACCACAGTGTACTGCGCATGCGTCAAACTCTGGGCGTGTCTTAAATCAACCACTGAACAGAACTGAATGGAACTTTTGCAGCACTTCAACATCAGCCTGATGTTTAATCTGCACCATAAGTGAAATCTAAATGTTGAATAAAAGTGATGTTATGTGTCGGAGTAAAGCGATGTTTCAAATAGTTAGAATTTAATAATCTACTTTAAAATAAATGTAAACAAACACCTGCACCAATAGATATTAATTATTAAAGATAAAGTGAATATTTTTTACTGGGATTAGTTCATATTTTCACTTTGGCTGAAATAACAGCGCTGAAGTGGTACAAGTGAATTTTAACACGCTGGAGTCGTTTTAAGACAAAACTTCATCATCTTTATCTGATCTACTTTTTCCATTTCTCATCTGTGATTCTCTCTCCGATTACCGAACAGGGAGTGGAAGAGACGCAGACGGAGACCCATGGGTCTGGGAAACACGTCTATACGAAAAGAGCTATACCAAAGATACAGTACACTGACTTAACATACAGTATTTAAACTGTACGCTGTTTATTATAAGAGCTCGAACCCCCTGATTGTGTGCATCTCTGTGCTCGTGTATGCGGAAGAGGGACGATAGCGCTTTCACTTCCACTGCATTAAACATCAGGTTAAGAAGATTTAGGGTGTTCATAATTCATAAAAATTCCTTTTCATACTCACAGAAATACATAAACGAAGGCAGAACTAAACCTTTAGGACACTCTGTGTAATACGTAGTTTAATACATTTTAATATTTTTGGATTTGCTTATTAAAAAAACCACACGCCCTCATCCTTTTGGCTAGACTCGATAAGGAGCTATTAAACACATCCATGTGTACAGAGTTGTGAGGGCTTTTTTATGCTTATTTGTTTTATTTTATGTACTGTATTTATTTTTTGGCTGCACACTTGAATAAAATCCCCATCAACATCTGGCTTTTACAAGAAAACATCTTGTTAATACAAAGATATTGTATTGTTGTTGTTATGAGACAGTTATCTTGTTATTACATACAACGTCTTGCTACTACAAGAAAATATTACTGCGCTCTTACTAAATGAAAATATTTGTGTATTATGAGAAAATGTCCCATTATAAGGTCGTGTTGCTACAAGAAAACTGTATGAGAGTAACATTGTTATTATAAGAAAACATCTGGTTATTGCAAGAAAGCCTCTCGTTATTATGAGCAAATTATTGTTACTGCAAGATTTTACTACAAAAACAGCTCGTTATAAACCAATTATTTTATTACAAGGAAAGAGCTTGTTATTGCAAAAGAAAAAAGTTATGCAAGTCAGTGTTTGAGGTCTGATGGTGGAGTGATGGAGAGTGGTGGGGGGGTGATGGTGCGGTGATGGTGTGCTGGTAGAGTGATGATCAAGTGGTGGTGAAGTGATGGTAGAGTGACCATTCAGTCATGGTGGAGTGATGATGAAGTTATGTGGAGTTATGGAGACATGATGGAGGAGCAATTGGGGTCTGATGGTGTAGATGGATTTCTTGAGAAGCAAAGAAGTTGGAGAGATGGAGCGATTAAGTGATGGAGGAGTGGTAGAGGACTGGTGGATGAGTGAAGTTCGAGAAGTAAAAGTGGAGTGATGTTGCAGCGATGGAGGTCTGATGGTGCAGTGATGATGCAGTGATAGTAGAGTCATTGTGTAGTTTTGGAGAAGTAAAAGTGTAGTGATGGTAGAACGATGAAGACGTGACAGAGGAGTGGTAGAGAAGTGACGTAGGAGTGATGAAGTGGTGGAAACTGGTGTAGGAGTGGTGGAAGTGTGATTGAGAAGTGTTGATGGAGTAATGGAGGAGTGATGGAGAAGTACTGGGAAGTGGTGTAGGAGTGATGGAAGAGCGATGGAATTGTGATGGAGGAGTGATAGAATAGTGATGCTGGAGCAATAGAATAGTGATGGAATAGTGATGGTGGAGCGATGGAGAAGTGATGGTGGAGTGATGGAATAGTGATGGAGGAGTGATGAACCGATGGAAGAGCGATGGAAAAGTGATGGTGGAGCGATGGAATAGTGATGGAGGAGTAATGGAGGAGCAATGGAATAGTGATGGAGGAGTGATGAACCGATGGAAGAGCGATGGAAAAGTGATGGTGGAGTAATGGAGGAGCAATGGAATAGTGATGGAGGAGTGATGGAGTGATGGAAGAGCGATGGAGAAGTGATGGTGGAGCGATGGAAGAGCAATGGAATAGTGATGGAGGAGTGATGGAGCGATGGAGAAGTGATGGTGGAGCGATGGAATAGTGATGGAAGAGTGATGGAAGTGTGATGGAGAAGTGATGGTGGAGCGATGGAATAGTGAGGGAGGAGTGATGGTAACTGGTGTAGGAGTGGTAGAAGAGTGATGCAGAAGTGACATTGGAGTGATGGAGGAGTGATGGAGCGATGGAGGAGTGACGTTGGAGTGTCATTGGAGTAATTGAGGAGTGATGGTGGAGTGATTTGAAGATCGATAGAATAGTGATGGAGGAGTGATGGTAACTGGTGTAGGAGTGATGGAAGAGTGATGGAGAAGTGACATTGGAGTGATGGAGGAGTGATGTTGGAGCGATGGATGAGTGACGCTGGAGTGACATTGGAGTGATGTTGGAGTGACATTAGAGCAATGGAGGAGTGATGGAGGAGTGATGGAGGAGTGATGGAGGAGTGACGCTGGAGTGATGGAGGAGTGATGGAGGAGTGATGGATGAGTGACGTTGGAGTGATGGAGGAGTGACGCTGGAGTGACGCTGGAGTGACGTTGGAGTGACGTTGGAGCAATGGAGGAGTGATGGAGGAGTGACGCTGGAGTGACGGTGGAGTGACGGTGGAGTGATGGAGGAGTGATGGAGGAGTGATGGAGGAGTGACGCTGGAGTGATGGAGGAGTGATGGATGAGTGAGGTTGGAGTGACATTGGAGTGATGGTGGAGTGATGGAGGAGTGACACTGGAGTGACACTGGAGTGATGTTGGAGTGACGTTGGAGTGACGTTGGAGTGACATTGGAGTGATGGAGGAGTGATGGAGGAGTGATGGTGGAGTGATGGAGGAGTGATGGATGAGCGATAGAATAGTGATGGAGGAGTGATGGTAACTGGTGTAGGAGTGATGAAGAAGTGACGTTGGAGTGACGTGATGGAGGAGTGAGACCTCTATCTTGTGTGTCTCTGTGAGAGACTAGAGGATGCCTGTAACACAGTAGTGTAGAGGAAAAAGCAGGAGCGTGAGAGTTCTGTTGAACAGAGAGACCTGGAATCCAGTTTCAGATTTTATTCTTAGTTTAATTCTGGCGATCTGTATCTGTCTTAAATCATCATCTCTCTCTCTCTCTCTCTCTCTCTCTCTCTCTCTCTCTCTCTCCACTTTCCCCTGGTCTTTGATGGTTCAGCAGTTTTCTGCTGTAATTTTGATGAATTGCCAGGTCACTTCAAAGCTTTTAGTTAAGAGAGTGTGTGTGTGTGTGTGTGTGTGTGTTAGTGTGTGTGTGTGTCCACACAGGATTAAAACAGTGTATATCCAAACCCAATGTGACAGTTTGTTTAGTATCTGCTCATATTTTTCTATAACGGAGCAGTAAAGCTGTGTATTATCGTAATTATGTGTAATTATTGAAGATATTAATAAAAATCTGTTTTCACAGGAAATTTCATTTTATGTATCAGTTACCTCTTTCGCTCTCTCTCTCTCTCTCTCTCTCTCTCTCTCTCTGTCTTAAACACATGTATTAACAGAGGCTGTTTGGATATAGTTTTCCTGCATTAAACAAAGAACCTACTGTATATGGAGGATTCTCTCTCTCTCTCTCTCTCTCTCTCTCTCTCTCTCTCTCTCTCTCTCTGTATCACCCACATGTGTGTTTTTAGCCTTGTGTTTGCCAGTGCATTTTCCCAGAGCTGTTTTTCTTTCTTTGTCTCTCACACACACACACACACACACACACACACACACACACACACACACACACACACACACACAC
>JAQMYL010000039.1:28411492-28433667 GCA_030014365.1 Clarias pachynema
ATTTAGAGTTATCAGCCTGAAAAATGACCAATTAACAGCACCTCAGATTAGAGGCGTTATGAAGTCTTTACAGAGCAACAGACTTTTGGACGGTATTACAGATAGATAGATATTACAGCAGCCAATTTCCTAATTACAAACACAAAAACATATAAAGTCTGCAGGTAAATTCCAAGGCTAAGGCTAAAGACAAAGACGATTAAAATAAATAGAAAAGAAAGAAAGAAAAACATTAGAAAAGAGAAAATGAAGTGGAAACTGGTTGTGCTGTCTGGGTGGGAGGGGCATGCTCTTCCTATAGTACCTGTCAATCACAGGGCATCCCGTAGGCTGATGTATGTGGAAGAGGGTGGATAGCGTTTTTCCTTCCGAGTGACGCCGTTTCAGAGGAAGCAGGTATCAGCCTTCACCCTCCCTGGTTTAAATGCTCCATATGATATGCTTGCTTATAAAATAGGAAACAATATACAGTATGTTGCACGATTAATTTTGTTCACGAGGGGTGCCAATAATTCTGAAACTTCTAATTCGTAGTGTAATCACCTTGATCACATTCTGCTCCATTTCAAAAGTGTGTAATGGTTATTCCTGGTGTTGTTCTTGTGTCACTCGTGTTGTGCGACCGGTACAGACTTGCAACCGACCGAGTGTGTGTGTTTTTTTTTGAGTCCAGTTCTGCTTGTTTATTGTGAATATTTGTGAATCCGTGCTCTAATGATCCTGCAGCTGTGGGACGTGTCTGTGCAGGTGTGTGAGGGGTGTGTGTGTACCTCTGTTTGTCTGTGAGAGTGTGTGTATTGGCAATATATGCTGTATTAATTGTTTTTAAAGAGGCTGTGATACACACCCGTGTGTGTGTGTGGGTTGGTTGGTTGGTGTGCGTCTGTGTGTCGGGTGTGTCGGGTGCAGGTGCTGATCGGCTCGTGACTCATCAGCTTCATGCTGGAGAGCTGCTGAATCACACACACACACACACACACACACACACACACGCATATACATTTCACATACACGCTCTGACACATGTTTCACCTCTATTTATGCGTGACATGAATCACCTGGTAATTCGTGTGTGCGTGTGTGTGTGTGTGTGTGTGTGTGTGTGTGTGTGTGTGTTACCTGTAGCCCACATCCAGATAGCATCTACACTACATGCTCTTTTGAACTTTATCAGAAATGCTGATTTATGTTACATGAGTTTAAACATGAGCTGCTCAGTAAGAGTCTCCGAGCAGCGACGTGTTTCATTCACATGCTGGTGTTTAAACCTTTCTTCAGTTCAAGCAGAGAAAATAAAACCTCTTGTTTTTAATGCACGCTTTAATACACTAGCAGACATTTAGTACCCCGGCGTGTGTGATTTGGCACCGAGTTCGTCAGTCATATGAATTTAGTTTTAATGTGTCTAGTTTGAATTAATGCGCCAATTAAACACTTTTTCATTTGTTCCTCAAACACAAAACTCCATAATGGGGCTAATCAGCACCGTACAGCTCACTGCTCTTTAAACACACACCCACACGCACACACACACACACACAGGTGATTCAGCTCTGATTTTCATGACATTTAAATGAATTAATCATGAATGAACGACTCTGTGCTCAGATTAGAAACAGGTTACTCCACCACATGTGCTGCTTGTATGGACACGTAACGTTAGACGATCTCCTGAAGAACATAACGGACACCTAGAACTGTAGTCAAGACCTGGGCTGTGGAAGGAGGTCGAGTTCATGTCGAGAAGTTGCGTCTCTTTGCTTGTGTTACTCGACCTTAGTGCAGCTTTTTACACCATGGATCATAGTATTCTTCTTCATAGAATACAGTACGGTAGACATATAGTAGTACGGATGTGAAGCAGTCAGAGGCCACATCCTGAGTCTGCTGTCTAAGGAACTAGTTAGATTTGTGATTCGGAACGACTTCAAGTGATGACTAAGGAGACGGCGTGTTGTTTAAGACGACACAACGTTATCAGATGTGTGTGTGTGTGTGTTCTTGCTGAAAGTGCTTCTCTGACTGGTTGTGAATGTGGGTTTTGGCAGGCAGCTGCTCTCTCCTCAGTACTGCAGACTGCACAGACTCACTCTCACCCACACTGCGACAAAGCGTTCGTTATTAGAACACCGGTGATGCGGAGTAATGCATATATTTAAATGTCCCAGTGCTGTTACTGTCTATTATCACTGTTCCCCGGAATACCTCTCATCCAATCAGATTCCTCAGAACTAGAACAGGTGTATAGTTGTGTGTATATAACGGCAATGAATAAATGTACAAGCCTGTTCAAGTTGAAAAAGACAAAATGCTGATACAGAGCGGTGAAAGAGTGCCCCCTAGGGGCAGCGATGAAAAAGCTAAAAAAAAATCTTTCCGTAACGCACCGCCGCCAATTCGCTCCTTTTAAAGGGCGCCATTACTTTTGTCTTCACTGAATGTCTGAATTATTTATTTTCACGAAAGGCTTTCTTCTATGTCATTATATATAATAATTAAAATGATCGTGCTGGCTTCTCAGCGTCCGCATGATCGCAGGAACCCGGTTTCTTTTTTTTTACGATCTGAAGTCGATCCCGTGATCGTGTTTTTCCCACCGAACCAGATTTCACCAAACAGCACACAAGCTCCTGGGAGCAACTTACAAAGAAATGAACGGTATTCAGTTTGATACATGAGGCCCATATGTATGTGTGTGTGCATGTCTGTGTGTGTGTGTGTGTGTGTGTGTGCTAGCATTAACACACTGACTTTAGCACGGCTTTACCTCCAGCTGTGTCACTGGATCACAATCAGACAGACCGCTTGCACCAATTAACTCTACTGAGGAATAATTACGCCTAATGAAGTAGAACCCTGACCGAGTCTGTGTGTGTGTGTGTGTGTGTGTGTGTGTGTACATACTTCTGCCATGTGGGAGATTTTCATAGACATCTATAAAAGCCCACACAGGAAAATGTTAAAGAGAGAGAAGGATTTTGCCGGAGTCAGTCAGTGCGGGTTTGTTCGCTGTCTTACACACACACACACACACACACACACACACACACACACACAACTCTGTCTGACAACATCACACAGACCCACAGTCATGTCTGCACGATGTTACACAACACCCCAGAAACACACTCCCTGTCTGCTTCCTAACATGTACACACCTAACATGAACACACACACATGCACAGACTTGCAGGAAACATACTGTACTGTAGCTAACACAACACTGTGCTGTGTGTGTGTGTGCGCGGATGTGTGCATGTGTGTGCATCGTTAGTAAAAACAGTGGCGGCAATTTGTTGGCTTACAAATCGAATTATTACATAAATCCAACTACATACAATATATACACTTATTACATCTGTTTTTTCCCCCCAAATGAATTCTCGAATCTGATTGGTCGGAAGGTGTTCATTCCTTTTCCGTAACACCAACTTAGGAAAAAAACGTAAAGATTGTTTGTCTTAAAGACTATCCTGTAACTGTTCCAGATTAGTGACACTGGAGACTCCTTCCATAAACTTTAACAAATTGTCTTCTTAGAAAAACACAAAAATGAACATACCAGCTGTTAGTTGGTTTTATTCCCTCTCACTCACTCACTCATCATCTATACCGTTTTATCCTGGAGCCTATCCCAGGAGACTTAGGGTATGAGGCGGGGTACACCCTGGACGGGGAGAACATGCATGCATGCACACATACAGTACCTAAGGAGGGATGCGAACCTGAACCCTGGAGGTTTGTGGTAACCAGCACTAACCGCTAAGCCGCCGTGCCGCCTTATATGGTTTTATTTTTACCTACAATAAATAAATACAATTTGCAGCTGCTATTATATTAAGAAAAGAAAAAAAAAAAAAACTAGTACACACCTTCTGACCAATCAGAATTAAGATTTTTAACATTCTCTTTTTAATGATTCCTACTGTCCCTCACACACACTTTCCCAGATCCCTCCATCGCTAAGAGGCTACATAAATAAATCCCACTTCCTCCATCTGTACAGGAAACGAGCTCGGTGGCATTCTTCCATCCCAGCCCCCTTTCCCCCGTCCCCCTTTCCCGTCTCTCTCTCTCTCTCACACACACACACACACACACACACACTGGGGCACCACAAACCTCGCTCCTGCTCTTAGTCTGGCTGCATTAACCTCCTCAATCAGCTGCCGTCTGGAAACATTAGTCTTTATCTGTCCAATCAGCATAATCTTTACCCAGAGTTCTGCACTACAGACCGAAGCTCAAGTCGCTCGGATCCCAAACAAACTGTACAGCGCTGATTGGGAATGTAGGGTTCAGAGGGAACTGGGAACGAGCTGGACAGGGAAAAAAAAAAAAAAGATGCGTATTGTAAAGAGATGTAGCTGCTGCCTGCCAAGTGTACATCTACAGTACAAACACACACACACACTCACACACACACACACACAGATACACACATGTTTGTAATACTGTCTGTGTGAGGTGTTTCTACTGATTCGTGTTTTAATTTTGCTTAAACCAGAAAAGTCAGGACTGATGAGACCAAGTCGAGGAACTCGTCCTTTTCTTTTAAATTTCCAGACGAACACAGACATTTCAGTTTACGATGTTGTGACTGTATTCATGAGAGAGCGCTCATCCGTCTCATTTCACTTTGGCTTCGATTTCCGTTGTGGCTTTGTTTCAAACGCTGTTTGCTTTGTTGGCGCTTGTGCGTCTGATAATCTTGAACCACAGGTTCTACGTGTCGCGGCCCTTTTGTCATCGCAAAAGGCGAAGTCTGCTCTTCATGGGGGCGATCCTACCTCAAAGGGCCTCCGTCATCAGCGTGTTTTTGCAACTTCAGTGTTGTCTAGTGCGAGCTGATCGGCTGGTTCAGGGTTGACCTTGGAACTAAAGAAAAGTCGCACATTTTTTTTGTTGGGGAAAAAAAAAAGTATAGAATATTTTGAGTAGAATATTAGAATTCAACATAGTCCAAGTCCAAGTCATGTGAATCACTTTTACGACATTGCAGCCAAAGGAAATCTTCACATGTACACTGCAGAAAAGGACATCTTGAGAAAGTGAAAAATTCTTAAATCTAGCCAAACCTGTCTGCAATTTTGTAAAACAAGTTACCACAAATCAAATATCACTCACTCACTCACTCACTCACCGTCTATACCGTTTATCCTGTTTTTATTCAGGGTCGTGGGGGGCCTGGAACCTATCCCAGGAGACTTAGGGCACCAGGCGGGACACACCCTGGAAGGGGTGTCAATCCATCACAGGGTGCACACACAAATACACACACACACACACACACACACTCGTTCACACACTATGGGCAATTTGGGAACGCCAGTTAGCCCAATCTGCACGTCTTTGGACTGTGGGAGGAAACCAGAAGGAAACCCACCAAGCAAACTCCATACACACAGACGCGCAGCGGGAATCAAACCTGGACCCTGGAGGTGCAAACCAAATATAAGATTATTATATATATATTATATTTCTAGTCAAATGTTATGAAAAATGTCTTAATTTTTAAGATAAATATATATTTTTTTGAAATTTCTTGATAAAAAGTACGTTTTGTTGTATTTGGTTTGTTGTAAACTTTTTAAAAAGTTTGAAGACATTGTAGATAGATTTGACTAGATTCAGGAATGTTTCACTTGCTAAGATGTAAATTTTTTTTGCAGTGTACCAGTTTGGACAAACCTTCTAATTCTGTTCTTTCCTGATTTTTATTTCTTTCTCCACTGTAAAATAATGCTGAAGGTGTTTATCCAAAATATACAATAATCTCCTTTAAATGTGTATCTGCTACTTCTGCTCTGTAAATCCTTCATAACGGCTCTAATCTGAGGTGCTGGTTGTTAATTGGTGATTTCTGGGGCTGGTGACTCTAAATGAACTTCTGCAGAGTTACGTTTTGGTCTTGCTTTCCTGGGAAGGTCTTCATGAGAGACAGTTTCATCATCATGGTGAAATTTGATGGGTTTTGCAAATGCACTTGTGACAATACTGTTCTTGCAAGAACTGTTCCAGAAAGGCTGACCTTCATGTCTTAAAATAACTCACTGTTGATGATGTTGTTGTTACTTAATTACATAATTCCATGTGTGTTATTTTATAGTTTAGAAATTGTGAATATTGTTCTAGAATGTAAAATGTTCTACAACGGTTTAGGTAAATTTACGAACATTAAACGAGCTAAAATGAACGAATTCCTTAAAAATATACTGCGGCTTTTGCAGGAAAAAGAAACTGCTTGCAAATACTCACGTTTTGTGAGAGTATCACATCTTTTGAGTTTATGTGCAGTTGCTGCATTCCTGCCACCTACTGGACTGAAGTATGGCAAGAAAAATAGTTCCTGTTCTTAATAAAATGTAATGTTTAAAAAATCATCAGCACAACTTACATTTCATTATCATTTCAGGTTTTATTAAATAGTTTTAGTGATTTATAAATATTTCAAACTAGCACTGCAATTAAAATGACATCGTAGCAAGTGAAATATTCTTGAGTCTAGCTAAATCTATCTACAATTTCTTAGAATAAGTTTACAATAAACTTAATATAAGATTATTAAGCTCATTTCTAGTCAGTTGTTACTAAAATTGCAAACGAAAAATGTCTTGTTTTATTCGGAAATAATTTTGGTTGTTTTAAGAAATAAATTCCTAAAACTAATAAATGATCTGGCAATAGAACAAAAAACGTTTGCTAAAAAATGTAGTAAAATTTGATTAGGAATAAGCTTCATATTCTTAGATCTGTTTTTTGTTTTTGTTCATAATCTTATTTTAAGAAATTCTACAGTAGGTAGGTGTAACAATTTTTTGAGGTGTTAAAAATGTATCTGCTTGCGATAAATCAGACAGTAAACTTTATTACTATTGAATCAAGTTGAAAATCGCAACGTCTAAAAGTTAAATCAAGTCAAATCAAATCAACAATCTACTTAGGATTCCCAGCTCTAATATTTCCGGTATATGTTAATCTGTACCCAGTATAAGACTTCACAACATGCAGGATTAGATTATAGATTAGATAGTTTTTAGATCAGTTGAATATAATAAAGTATTTAAAAAAATCACACTAATAAAATAACCAACACCTTCTGACCCGAATCATGAATCATCAATCAGCGCTCTGATAGAAACATATCTTTAAACCGTGTGTATACAGTAAGTGATGATACACACACTGCCACACAGTGTACCATTCTTAAGTCTTTAAATCCATCCTCAGAGTGTGTGTTTCTGGGGTTTTTCCATCAGGCCCTTCTGAAGACGTGGCATTGGGTCTGAATTACGGATCACTCTGGGGGAAAAAAAAGAAAAATGTTGTTTACGCATCTTTTCTTTATTTAACAAATCTCATTCGGTTTATGATTGGAAAAACTTGTGTAGCCGGCGGCCATTGTGATGCTAATTTTAAGCTCGAATTCGAGGTTGTTTTTGTGGTGATTCGCAGCAGATGAAAGAAATTTGCCTGGAAATGAAAGATTTTCCCCCTCCGTGTGCGGACGATCCTTCAGGCACCTCCCTGGCTACCACGTCGAATGTATCGACTTTTTTATTAGGATCAAATTTGGAACGAGTGCTCGCCTGGATGCTTTGCAGATTTGTCGGGTTAATAAATCGAGGGTGTGTTTTCGTAGCCGTAGCTCTGACGCTCGGCCAGTGTAACTTGGCTGGCGGTGTCGCCCGATCATTCCCGCTTCGTCTGATCTCTCTCCCTTTGACTATTCAGCCTGGGACGAGATCTAATACGAAGAGCATTTACACCTTCACGCTCCTTCTCAGCTGGCCGTGTGCCAAATCAAATCAGCCGCAGGTCCAGAAATAATCATGCGAAAGTTTATAAACGCCTTCAATCATGTACGTACACTCTCAGGAGCTTATCCTATTTATACATATATATTTGATTGATGCAGCTCCTTATTGCAGGTCCGAAGGGACATTTAGATCTAGTGGGGAAATCAAGCAGTGTGCATTAAAGATGTATTAAGTCATTTTTTAAAATGATAGATCTTTCAATCTTAATCTCAGCTAAAGCTCTGCGTCTCATAATTTATAGTGATCGGTGGAGTGGAATGTCTAAAAATGATTGACAGGAAGCACATCCAATCACGTAATCAGTTTTCCAAAGCGATTTTCTCAGCTAATATTTAATACACCTGTGACCAAACATACTGCACCTTTAAATCAATAATCAGTTCTGAAATGATCTGGATCTCATCTCACGCACTTGTCGTCTATATACACTTTATCCTGTATAAAGCGTCACATTTGGGGATCCAGGAGACTTAGGGCACAAGGCAGGGTACCCCCTGGACAGGGTGCCAATCCGTGACAGAGCACGCACATACACACACTACGGGCAATTTGGGAACGCCAATTAGCCTAATGTGCATGTCTTTGGACTGTGGGAGGAAACTGGAGTACCTGGAGGAAACCCACCAAGCACGGGGAGAACATGGAAACTCCATGCACACAGACCCTGAGGCGAGAATCGAACCCGGACCCTGGAGGTGCGAGGCGAAAGTGCTAACCACTCTGGAGCTCATCTGATGTTCTGAGTTGATTAAGTAAAAAACACACTGAGATATAATCACTCTGACCGTCTCAATCGTGTTCCTTTGTAGACCTATTTTTTTATTTAATTTTTAAAAATGTGTTTACTTTTTCACGTTGCAATTAAAAGCAGCCCGCTTTGTTGTTGTTGTTGTTGTTGTTGTTGCAATTTTCATTAACATGTTTTCTGAGGATCCTTCATAGCCATACAAGGACCTCTTTAAGAACACTTTGTTTTTGAGTATGGTATATAACATATACAGAGACAAACATGTACGCTGTGGTCGAACATTAAACAGTATAGTGTTACAGGGTTTAGGGCGTCGCCTGGGCGTGTGTGTCTGGCGCATTGCATCTTGTTTCACTTCTACGCTGTAATCACATTACCGAACCGCAGCAACGACGTCGCTCTTTTCAAAACTTCTTGCACTTCTCTTCAAAGTTCTGCAAAACATGGATCTCGTAAAAAGAAAAAGAAAAAAAAAGACGGAGCGTCTGAACTGAACCGGCTACTGTACGGGGCACGGCGGCGTTGGTGTCGTACGGAGAACCGCGTGAAACCCGTGAACGCTGCGGAGATTGAGTGTCTCCATGTGTGTGACCTTTTAACAGCAGCAGGTCAGATAGGGCTCAGAGAGAGGAATGCAGGCCACATACACACTCTCTGTCACATTGACTTACTGTAACTCTGGTAAAGCTGCCCTGGAAGCGGTTCTGCTATGAATTAGCGACACACACACACAAACACACACGGCCCCAGCTCTACAATAACCGACTGGCTTTTTATAAAGAATAGCATTCAAATGAATAAACGTTTTTTATCCCTGACTGACATTTAGCTGGAGGAAGAAGGAAGTAATTAAAAGCTTATATACAGGGGAACATAAATGCAGCGTATTGTACACTACAATACACACACTCAGACTTAATGTGTTCTCCATGGGGTTCTTTAAGACTTTATTGTTCAGGCTTTTTAGGGGGTTTTAAGGTCAACGAATTCTAGTTTTAAGGTCCAGAATACTCTGGTACACAGAGGAGTTCAAGGTCGACTCAAGGACTGCAAGGTGCCCAGGTCCTGTGGCTGCATAAACAAACCCAAACCATCACCCCTCCACTGCTGCGCTTGACAGTGTGTATGAGGTGTTTCTGATGAAATGCTGTTTGGTTTTTGTCCAATTCCAAACATCTCCACTTTGGCCTCATCAGTCCTTAGGACATTGTTTCAAAAGTCTTGTGGTTGTTCAGATGCAGTTTTGTGAACCTCAGTAGTGCTTCCATGCTCTTTTTGTTTTTCCTGCAATCCTTCCAAACAAAACCCTACTTGTTCAGTCTTCTTCTAATTGTGCCGTCATGGACTTTAACATGTAACTTGCTCAGTGAGGCCTGTAGGTTGCAAGATTTAGCCTTTTTCTGGATTTCTCTAACCATTGTATGGTCTGATTTGGGGGTAAACACATTGGGGACGTCCACTCCTGAGAAGATTGGCGACTATCTTGAATGCTTTCTGCTTGTGAATAATCATTCTCACTGTAGATTAATGGACTCCAAATTGTTTGGAAATGGTTTTAAAAGCTTCTCCAAGACCGTTGCTTATGTCTTTCCCTCTTGGCATTGTGTTCACACACATCTGAACGCTCCAGACCAGCAAACTGCCAAACTTCCTGCTGTTATTGAGGGTCCGCACACCTGCTGTTGATCAATTAATCAAAGGCTGATGATTAGCAGCACCTGGCTGCAACTTACCCTTTAATCCTGTGGAAGCAGTAATGGGGTACTTAGTATTGCTCACATATTTTTCTTTTTGGTGTCATGTTTGTTAAATAATTAATGTCACGGTGAAGAAAAACGTTATACAGTATGTTGTTTTATTTGTACTAGGACCATACTATAATGTATTAACTTTTACTGCAACTGCAAATGGGGAATAAATCTAGAGTGTTAAATTACATATGTTCATCAAGCACATTTTGTTTTAGGTTTTACAATTCTTGTTTTTCTCATATTTTAGACTTTTGGATGGTAAAAAAAGATGTGGGTTTGTCAAGGAACCAATCTGAATTGTGTCAACACTTCAGACTGATGGTGGTGGTGTGCAGTAATGATGTTGGTGTGAGGGACGTTTTCTTGGTACATCTTGGGTACCAAACCAATCACTGTTTGAACATCATAGCCTGCATGAAAATTGTTCCTGAACAAGTGCGTCCCCTTATGGCTACAATTGACCCATTTCCTAAAACATACTGTAGGTTGTCTCTAGATCCATGAAGACGTCCATCACCATAGTGTAGGTCATTATTTTCTTATCCACCAAATAGGAATCCAATAGCACACCTTGGTGATGGGGTACTGTAGCATGTAGTGATGGGAAGTTGGATCATTTTAGTGACTCGGTTCATTAAAAAGAAACAAATCTGTTTTTGAGTCTTTTAGTTCATTTCGTTCTTTTAATCAGAAATAAAATAAAATGTTACATTTTCAATAAACAGACCCCCAACACGTCTACATACACAAATTTTGTCTATAGTTCCAGTAATGAAAATATTACAATGCAGCTAAGGACATATTATAATAAACAGAATGAGCAGCTCACCTCTCATATCTTCCAGTCTGAGTCGTTCGTTCTTTTTCTCACGTGACTCCCATTGACTTCTATGATGGAATCATATCAATGTGGACCAGAATCACAAAGGAATCTAAGAAACACTTTGTGTAAACCATCTAATGCCAATGAGACTATCATGGAAAACAAAGTGTCTTAATATGATGTTTATATTAAAATGTCTGGGTGAGTATACATTAACACAAAAAAGTCACAAGTATTTCTTAATGCATTTATTTCTTTTTTGTAAATATATTTTTCTACTTTCAAAGGCCTCAATTTTCATAAAGGGTGTGGTTACAATCCCTTTTGACTGGCAGTATTTTTATGTAAAAATGGGGGTTTGTTCCAAACATCAAACAGTGTTACTTGGCCCGACCAACACGCTCTTACACCCAACTTTTCTCTGGCAGAAACCTCCTGAACGTACCAGTCATCCAAAGGTGGAGTTCTAAAAGTCAGCGAAAAAAAAACAAAAAAAACAAAAAAAACGTTGAGTTGCTCCGAAAATGTAAATAGGTCTCCGTGTTCAAAATAGCACGGACTGTGCCAGGAGTGTAATGAGGTGTGTTGGGTGTAGACGTTTTCCCCACACCCATAACTCACACTGTAGTTTAATCTGGGGCTTTACGGCTGCTACTGGGGCGAGACGGAGCGCAGTGGTATGACCTGGCACCGAGCACGGAGTGTGTACGTGTGTGTACATGCGTTTGAAGTGCATGGACGCCTCTCGGCAGCGATCCTGACACTCCGGGGCCACTTTAGATCATGTGAATTAAACTGTCATCAGCGTGTCACTGTGGGTTTGAGATCAGAGAGCGACGCGGGCGAGGACTGAGCTGCTATGTGGTGTAGCGTGAAAAAACCCTGTCTATTTTTGAGGATGATTAAAAAAAAAGTTTTTTTGTTTTGTTTGTGTGTTTTTTAAGTTTTGACATGTGCATTATGTAACCAGGTCCCATCGGAAAAACAAATAGGTTACTGTCTTTGCTGAGTTTCCATGTGTGCTTCTGTACACTTCTTTGGTGTCCTAGGATCCGCCCCCCCCACCCCCTCCACCCCCGAACAAAAAAGTCACAAAAAAACTTTTCCTTACTGCTGTAATTTTAAAACATTAACAAAACTTCATCTTGTAGCTGAACGCTCAGCATGGAGACAGCCATCTTTAACGACCAGAATCTTAAGCGAAATTTTAAATAAGTTAAATTTTCAAGTTCAGACTCAACTGCATGTACTGTACAAACAAAAAACATGAGAAAAACATTGCTTTTTGTCCTTTGTTTCAATATCCTACTGTAATTAAACAATCCAATTTGATTTTCCCCTAGTGTGACCTCATATAAGAAGATCCATGCCTCTAATTGTTGCTCAGCTCTGCTGTTCCCTTGCACAGGATGTTAAGGTAAGAATTTCTGAGGTCTGTTTAAGCTGGTGCATTAATAGACACCTTGGGGCAGATCTTGGTCAACTTGTCAAAAAACAGCAAAATATGGGACATTTAAATGAAATTTACTAAACAGCGCAAACACTATCATCATTACAGATGGAAAAATCTAATAATTTATATAACAATTAATTTGTGTGGCAAAACATGTATGCAAAAATATTTATCTTTGTATTATTATTATTATTTTTTTTTTATATGTTTGCATTTAAAGTGGTGAAATGTTGCAGTTCCTGGTTAATCCTACAGGTGGCGTGCTCTAAACTGGTCACACTTTGGCAGGCAAGTTTGTTCAGAATTGTACCAAAATATGCTACATTTTATGCTGAATCGGGAGATTTACCAACAGAATCGCGATTTAAATAGAATCGATATGTAGGTATCGTGATAATATTGTATCGGCCGGTCCCCTGGTGAGTCTATACATGAAAAAATTGGTGTGAGACATGACGGGAAACTCCAAATATGCCAAATCTGGCATTTTAATCAGTTGGAGGAAACCAGAGAACATGGATGAAACTGCGTACGCAGACGGTAACCTGAGCTCAGGACTGACCCAGGCGACCCGGGTGCTGTGAGACGGTAACGCTACCCTCTCCACCACCGTATCTAATGCTAGCGGATTTAAAGGTGTCTGTCACCATGTCATGTCTTTAAGCAGTGTCGTGATGTGATGCGCGGTAAACGTGTAACCCAGTATGAGATACGGTAATGGCACATGATCTCCGAGCTGTGTGTGGTCGGACTTTATATAGGCTATGTGTATACGAGTCGAGACGACTGCTGTTACCTCTCGCTTAGTCAGTAAAGCTGTATGGAATTAGCACATGACTAAGTAGGAAAAGCTCTCTCTCTCTCTCTCTGTTTCTCATACACATACACACACACACACTTCGAATGTGATGCCTCTTTTCCAGAATCAGGCCGTTTCTGTAGAGATGTGGAGGAGTTAAACATACTGATTTAAGCAACACCGCTTCCATTTCACCAGCATCACTTTCACTCTTATCTCCCACACACCTCCCTGTTCCCTCTCTCGACCTCTCCACTCCTCCTCATTTCATCTTTCGGTACATTTCACTCCTAAGCTTTATCTTCTTTTACACAATCCCTCACTTAATCTAGTTATTCCTCATCTCTCGGCCGTAGATTTGTCTCATAACCCAGGCTCGTGGGAACGGCAGAGTGGAACAGCAAGTGAATAGTTAAAGATTTGAGATATGTACAGGATGGAGAATATTCTTAAAAAAGGGTTGTAGTAAATGTTTCCTATGCTGTGCTCGGTGTCTCATTAGAGATTTCTTAGACCACATTTCATGCTTGGGTTACACATTCATCACCTTGTGATACCTTATTAAGGAATGAAAGCACTCCAACCCAAGAGTTCATTCCAAATACTGACTATGTAGAACCTACAGTAAGAACCTCCTTTAATGAGCTCTTAAGGATCCCTAGAGGAACCGGTATTCTTAACAAGTACATGGACCATAATTTGTTGCTTTTTGTTTCAGATTAAACAGAGCACCAGATATAAAAATTTTTTTATTTGTCCTCAATCCTTTTAAAACATCTGGAATCAAACATATAGTAATACAGTTGTTTCCATTTATATCTACAGTATGTTTCCCTCCTCATTTTAACATGTATTTAAGATATTATAGCATCTAGGGGGCCCAAAAATATTGATAAAACAACTGTAAAAGAGGCGTGGCCTGAAGAATTTAGTGCTTGGGTTAGTGCAGCTATCGGTCAATAATAAAAGTCTCCTACATACAAACATTCGAATTACGAACTTTTGAAGATACGAACATTCGTTACACACGTCATCACGTTATCACACGTCACCATTTTTCATAATACTTAAAGCTTCTTATCTCCGATCCATGCTTTGTTTTGTGCAAATGTGCATTCACATTTATATTTTTATCAGATAAAAAAAGAAACACATTTGCTAAATGCAATCTCATGCACTTTTATGTCTGTAGTGTCCGTAACTTTTTTTAAATTCAAATCTTTCAACGTTCTTAACTGTCATTCAGATGAAACTTGGCCAATTTAGATTTCACTGAAAAGACATAAACCTGTAAAAGTGGATTATACTAAAATTGTTCAGATATCGCAACATGATTTTGCTTTTTAAGCTTTTTTGGGGATTTACTGTAGTAATATATTACCAGATACATGCATACAAGAATGTACTACAGTACAGTACATGCATATCACATGTATTAGACATACTGTATAAGACCGAGAATTTTCCATGTAATAGCTATGATCAGAGTTATGGATTAATTACTGTATCTGGCTAATCAATTTCGATATAAGTTAAAACAAATGAAAAAAAATTACTGTACTTTCCCTATACTCATTTACAATGTGCTTCTATTACGCGCCAGTCGTGCCAGTGTTTAATAATAATTACCAACTTAGTATTTATCTATGTTGGTAATTAATATTATCGACATGACTGCTATGTTTAAAAAAAAAGAAAAGAAAATGTTGCAGCTGTTATCAAGTGTAAAATAGACAGTGCAGTCGGAGGGAAGCGACATGATACCACTGACACACACACACACACACACACAAACACACTGAGTCTTGTGATTGAGGCGGGAGACAGGTGCAGACAGGAGGGTGACTCTATATGTGTGTGTGTGTGTGTGTGTGTGTGTGTGTGAGTGTGTGTGTGTGTGTTAGTGGTGTTAGCGCAGGGATTCACTAAAGTGTGTCGATCATATCATTGTTAAACTTATGGAAATAATGTTATTAATCACTATTCCACATGCTGGTCTATACTCACTATAAGGAGGGAAATAGTTGAAGCTTACGCAGGAAATTTTAAAGACTCTGATAAACCAACTTGCTGGAGCTTCACTTGTTTAAAGTTTCAATTGTTTAAAGTGGGACTGAATCCTGAATCAGCAAATTGCAACAAACGTGAGGTTACTTGTGAGTATGAATCATATTTACGTTACATATTTTATTATTAAACTCTGCGGTTTTAGCTTGTATTTACTCTTCTTTTCCAGGCAGTTCTCCTCGATAATACGAAAGCGATCAAACGTCCCTGCTTCAGTACGGGTCGAGTCACTTCATCTTTTCAAACTGCTGGAGGAAAGCGCTATCCACCCGCTTCTACATACATAAGCTTATAGACATCCCCAATCAGCTGGTATGTCTGTAAGCCCCTCCCACCTAGAGATTATGATCATTTTGCTCACATCAAGGGTGCGAACCCTTTTCTTTTGTGATGTTCAGCAGAACTTGTATTCACTGTAAATAGAAAAATGCAGCATATGGAGTAGTAACATACATAATGATGACATAACCGCCAGAACACAATTAAGTTACACATAATGATTTATTTCATGATGATTTATTTATATGATAATATTTACAAGAAAAATTAGCACTACTTCAGCTCTATCTCTGGCCACACCCCCTAATCCTTTGGTTGAGCTTAGGTCTATGCCAACGAATTCAGTTCTCATTTTGAAGGGTGTTTGGCCTTACTAGCTTGGCGACTAGCACTGAATATATTGAGGAGAAAAAAATTATTAAATGTTATGCTAATTGGCATTTCCGAATTGCCCATAGTAGAGGTCCAACCATTGGCCTCAGTAGTAACCATTGGCCTCCAGTAATCACCACTGGCCTCCATGGTCCCTAGTTGGACTACAGGGGTTCCTAGATGGATGGAGGATGGATTGTCGAATCATAGACGTACCTTTGAACCTGGTCTGCCTTGCACTAAGGGTGTGTCTAAGAGATTTAAAAAAAAACTGCCCACAAACTGCCAAAATTTCTCCGAGAAAAATAGTAAGTAAATACTGTTCCCAGCTCTTATTTGTCACGTTTAGCATTTACACGCTCAGGATTGCTCTTGTATTTCGCACCACACATCTCATCGCTGAATTGAGCCAAATTGAGCGGGACGAAGACAATCGTGAGAAAACAAATAAACAGAAAATGTGTGGGAGTTCTAAGAAGAAAATTCCAGTTCCACACTAGGGTAATTTTGGCCCCTGGTTAACCTCAGACACCCAGAGTGAGGTTAGGATCATGCGTAAGAACCCAAACACAGGCCGGTTGTTTGTGAAACACGAGAGGCCCAGAGGTGGCTCGGCTCAGCCGCAGCTTTCTGAAGCGAGTTTAACAATCTGCGTTAATAAAGTTAAGAGGAGGAACCGAGAAGACATATGACCTGATAAGGCCTTCATATAATATGCTGTGTTTTATGGAGGACAGAGTGTGAGAGCGTGTGAAAGGGAGGCAGAAGAAGAGGAAACAGTGTGTAACCCAAGGTTCTGACCAGGTTTTTCATCAAATTTGCGCAATCAGTCCTCCTGCCATGTAGCCTGGAGTATTGCAGTTTTTATCAGGGTTCTCTTCTTCAAATTCAGGGTTCTCTTCTGTAAAAAGAGATGTTTACTTATGATGTCTGGTCAGTGTTATAGATTTAACCAGCAAATATAAACATCTGTATGCTTACTGATTTACACCAAGCAGCTATAACATCAACACCACTGCCAGGTGAACCGAACAACATTGATCACCAATTAACCACCAGCAAACTGCTGACAGGATCATGGGAACCCAAGACTCACCCAGCGACCAAAAGGCAGCGCATTCGGTCCAATCCCATGGAAAATCCAATGAGGCAGAAAAAACAGAAAAAAGTCAGTCCTGGTCACAATAGAAATGCACCAGAACACCCAGTGCACACAAATTCCCAGATCCCAATCCAATCGAGCATCTGTTGGATGCACCAGACAAACAAGTGCGATCCATGAAGGCCCCACCTCGCCACCCAGAGCACCCAAAGGATCCACTGCCAACAAACTCATGCCAGACACCACAGCACACCCCCAGAAGCCATGCAGAGTCACGCCCTGAGGGGCCAGCACTGCATCCAGTGTCCAGTGGGGTTTGGGCATTGGCTGGGACTCAAACCCCTGGGCCTTCCAGTAAAATTACTTTAAAAGTAAGAATTTCTCCTGTTTGTACTGTCAATGTTATGAACAGCCATGTATTTTTAACTTAAAGTTGAGAAGACCATCCTGAGTTGTTCAGTTTTTTTATTTTATTTTTTTTCTAGTTGGTGGTTGGAATTACAAGTTCATGCAACCTTTAGTTGAAAGGTTGCGTGAACTCATTGGGCTGCCACACTAAAGACACACATATCTAGGAATCAAGTGCAGTGACTCACTATACAGCATGCATGGTTTCACATCACACATGGCCGCTTAAAGTTTATCTGCAGCGTTTGAAGATTTGATGGTTCAATGTAAAATGACTCAGAGATCCGTTAGGGTCGGTGGCCTTTGGTCTGAATGTCGAGAACAACAAATATGTTGGGGAAAGAATTACAGTTGATGGACTGCAAAGATAAGGCGGATTAGAGACTTGTCTGTTCTTAGCAGAGATTAGGCAGATAAAATAAATAATGCAGATGTGATCTAGGTATATTTACTTTGCCGACTAAAGTATTTGTTCTACATGTAGGTACAGGTCCAGAGCTTCAGATGGTGTTCACATAGAACATCACCTGATCTTCAGGTGAACAGTTTGACAGCAAAATGAGATCAAGAGCGAGAACATTTTTGCAGGTTTGTTATTCCTCTGCTTCACCACAATGATTACACTGCAGTATCACACACAGCTTCGTTAAATATATGTACAATATGGTTTTCGAAACAACATCCAAATTACAAAATGTCCTATCTTGCCTGCAACATTCTCCAAATCCCCTCTGAACACATTTAAACTACTCTTGACTGCAAGTCTTGTGCAGAACGTTCTGTATCTTCGATTAACTGATCACACGATATAAAGGAGCGATGCGACTGGCTCGTCATGACGTGTCCGCTCGAATATCAACGTGCCTTAATGTGCTGATGTGTTGTGCTTTCCTCAAAATGTTGAAGTTTCAAGCTTCAAATTAAACATTTCATTATAGACAACCTTGTGTGTCAGAGAATAAGAATTTGCCAAAATGAGTAAAACTCAGCGTAAATGGCGTTTATTGCTTGATGCAGTCACACTGTTACAGTACAGTACAAAGTGTCCACTGTCGCATCAGCTTTTAGGTCCTACCTGACAGGAGCGGAACCCGGGTGTGGTCTTCTCCTGTTAGAACTCATCCCCATCCAGTGCCTGCTGAACTCCTTCTCATCATTAAGGTGGTTCGGTTTTCATAACTAACATCTACTGGGTGTTTTTTTGGTTTGTTGTTGTTTTTTTTGTATTGTAGGGGGCACAGTAGTGGTTAGTATTGTCGCCTTGCACCACCTACGGGTACTCCGGTTTCCTCCCACAGTCCAAAGACATGCAGATTAGACTAACTGGCCTTAGTATGGTTTCGTATAACTCGGTATAACCGACTCTTTGCTTATCTTTTCATCTCGCCATGTCTGAGTGTGCTTGAGTGTGTCTGAGTGTGTGTTCGTTGAATGCCGCGAGCGTTCTCAGTCTCGGAGACTTTTTTTATTATCCGGTCTGATAATACGTCTGTGTTATTTATGTGCATGACCCAGCTCTCTCCCTTGCGCTTCTTGGTCCAACTCTAATATTGTCATTCCTGAGCAGTAGCCTGTATTTTTAGCCATGACGGCCTTTTACACATCTGTGTGTGTGTGTGTGTGTGTGTGTGTGTGCGTTTGAGTGATGAGGTGAGATTTACGAGGTGATGGAGTGTGTTTTTACAGCTCTGTAGCGTTCACTGTACAACTGCTGGCTACTTTTGGTGCCTCATATATATGTGTGTGTGTGTGTGTGTGTGTAAATATGTGTGTGTATGATTGGATATGCAGTGAAATGAGGTGTGTGTGGACAGCCACAGAGCCAGACCAGAGGAATCTGGGGACGCACTTTGGGCTGACTGAAATTAACACACACACACACGCCACAATGAGCTGTGGATCTAATCACCCACCAAGCGCTAGAAGTCATGCCATAGAGTTAATGCCATAAATATTGGCACCTTTCAAGACAACAAACTCATT
Source organism: Clarias pachynema (assembly GCA_030014365.1). Lineage (NCBI taxonomy): Eukaryota > Metazoa > Chordata > Actinopteri > Siluriformes > Clariidae > Clarias > Clarias pachynema. Next base: position 28,431,098 of record JAQMYL010000039.1, read on the forward strand.
CTTGTTGCTTCTGTGTTCTCCTGTTCTGCCCCAGAAGCTCACTCTCGTTCGATATTGAGGACTTGAAGGTGTGTGTTAGGTAAAAGAGGAGTGTGTGAGTGAGAGGAGTGTGTGTGTGTGTGTGTGCTGTTCGAATTGTCCCAGGCTAATAGGAAGCAGATGGCAATTAATAAATTAATGCCGTCTTTTGGTATTCATCTAGCTCCAGCATCGCATACAAGGCAGGAACATGAAAGCATTCCACACACACACACACACACACACACACACACACACACACACAGAGTGAGACAGCTGTGAGCTGAGCAGACGATGAATGGCTCACATTTGCTGTGTAGTGCTCTCTCTCTCTCTCTCTCTCTATCCTGTATTTTCCCTGCCAGTGGTCCAGTGCATTGTGGGTATTCTGTACCAACTAGCGTGCTGAGCTGTAAGTGAACATGTTGCAGTGCATTGTGGGATTTTATAAGTGTGCGTTATGAATTTCAGTATTTTAAATAGAGACAAACACTCAGCTTCATTCAAATTCAATTCAGTTTCAATTGATTTAATTCAGTTCATTTTGATTCAACTCTATTTGATTCGATTCAGTTCAGCCATACGGTATTGGTAACAAATCACAAATCAAGAGAATCTCTCTCTCTCTCTCTCTCTCTCTCTCTCTCTTCTCTCTTCGTACATTTTCTCTATTTTCACTTTTATTATGTTTATCTGAATATTTTCCTCTTGCATCATCTTTTTACTTTGTACTTCTTCTTTTTCCCTTTTATTTCCCTCTCTTTCTCCCACTCTCCCTTTGCTTCCACCTTTTTCCCCCCTCTTTTTCATTTATATAGCTGTTCTCATAATCTCTCCATTTATTCTCTTTTGTCTCTCTCCATTTTCTTTTTCTCTTTCAGTTAGTTATTTATTCTCTATCTTTCTTCATCTCTCCTTATGTTTCTTTCTGTTCATTCTTTCTATATATATATTTTTTTTCTGGTTATGCATAAAGTTATTAGCATTACTTTCACTCACTCGTTGTCTGCACCAATTTATCCTGTATACATGGTCGCAGGGAGCCAGGAGCTTATCCCAGGAGACTTGGGGAACGAGGCGGGGTACACTCCAATCTATTGCAGGGCACACACACACACACACACACACACATACACTCATCACAAACTACGGGCAATTTGTCTAACCTGCATGTCTTTAGAAAACCGGAGTACCCGGAGGAAACCCACCAAGCACAGGAAGAACATGCAAACTCCACGCACACAGACCCAGAGACGAGAATCGAACCCGGAACCTGGAGGTGCAAGACAACAGTGATTATCACTACGCCACTGTGCTGCAATATTAGCATTATAATTTCAGCATAATGATAACGTTATTATTATATTCATCTTTCTGTATCACTTATTATGTACATGGTCGTGCTTGGGGGGTTTATTGGATCATAAGGGACTTTGGACACAAGGCATGATACATCTTGAATGGGGTGCCAATACTTTGAAGGGCACACACATGTACAACATTGTACTGTAAAACAACATTAACACAACATTAATAACCTGTTAATTAGATCAGATCCCCCAAGAACACATACACACGCACACACTTATTTTTAAAAAAAGGACAGACTGTCCTCAAAACTCAGTGATTATCCCCATCATTAAAAAACAAATAATAATAATTTAAAACAAAACACAAAGCTAAAAGAAGTTACATTTTTTGTTATATTTGAGGTTAGATTTAAATTCACCTGTAGTTAATTAGCTACTGTATAGTAACAATGATGTCCATGGAACGTCCTCACAAGGATAGAAAAACGTGTATACTGTATGTGTACGTGTGTGTCTTTTTACAGCTTAAAATAAGTCATACAGTACGTATCTTCCCCAGACATCCACATCTCAAATATTTGTTAAGTCTGTAAGTATTTAGAAAGTTATTAGCTAGTTCACGACTGTAATCTAGATCTGCGGTTCTCGGCTTCAAGTGTGTGTGTGTGTGTGTGTGTGTGTGTGTGTTTTTTATGTTAAAGTGGAAGAAATCACGAGGCCAGTTTTATCAAAATTCTTTTATTTATCAGTGAGGTTATTCCCATCATTATGAGCATGAGCGCGTTGCGAACAGTAAGCTTTATCGCTTTAATAATTAGCAAAATATAGCAGTTGCTGTACATGCTGTAGCAGAATAAATGAATAAATGACTTTATATACACACAGGGAGAAAAACGCAGATCTTCAGGCATAAAGAAACTGAAACACACGTCTGTTTAGGCAGTGATTGAGAAATTGCTGAGCTGAGATCTACTGGCAAGATTGAAAATGCCTCTGTTTACATCCAGGAAGTGTGTGTGTGTGTGTGTGTGTGTGTGTGTGTGTGTGTGTGCATACACAATGCTGTTCTTCCATGTGTCTGGCACATGTTGGTTTTAAGTGTTTAGTGTGTCTCTTTGGTGACTGCCATCTCTCAGCGCATTCACTGGACCCACTGACCCAGGCTCTCTCTATTTTAGTGTCTCTTTCTCTTACACACACACACACACACACACACACAACATACACACACACATCAGATCG
>JAQMYL010000039.1:28434788-28451592 GCA_030014365.1 Clarias pachynema
CGTCATTCCCATTTACTAATCAGAAACACCATCATTCCCATTCACTAATCACCATCATTCCCATTCACTAATCACCACTCAATCCCATTAACTAATCACCACTCAATCGCATTAACTAATCACCGTCATTCCCATTTACTAATCAGAAACACCATCATTCCCATTCACTAATCACCATCATTCCCATTCACTAATCACCATCATTCCCGTTCACTAATCACCACTCAATCCCATTAACTAATCACCACTCAATCGCATTAACTAATCACCGTCATTCCCATTCACTAATCACTGATCCCCGTCACTCCTATTCACTAATCAACGTCATTCCTATTCATCAATCACTGATTGCCGTCATTCCCATTCACTAATCACTGTTATTCCAATTTACTAATCACCATCATTCCCATTGTCCAATCATTGATCACCATTGTGTGACCCATTGTCTTCTTGATTTCCTTAATTTTCTTTTAATCTCTTTTCTCTGACATATTTAAGCAAAACCCCACAAGCAAGAGTGATGTTGTGCTGAGTATCAGCACGGCTTCAGATGCACAAATTAGTCTATTACATTACTGAGTAACTTCTACTGTAGCAAACTCTTGTGCATGTTTCCGATACTACTCTCCGAAATGTTTAAAACTGCATTCGAGTAGCTGCTTGTTAATCTACTGCCGGGATCTCAGTGTAGCTCTTACAGTAATACTGTATTTCCTCAGCGGTTTATAATGAATTACTACATGATAAAACATTGTTTAGTAGTTTACAGTAAGTCTCTGGCAATTTTCCAGCAGGTTTTATAGTTTTCCTGCAGTAACCTGACTCTAAGAATACACTACTGCACATTATTATTATTATTATTATTATTATTATTATTATTATTATTATTATTATGTAACATTCCAGCCTCTGAGTTACTGTAATGTCACATTTTTCCTACAGAATGTGTCTGATGATTAAGTTGAGATTAATAATCAGCGCCAGTTCAGCTGGTAAACAAGTCTCATGTAGTTCCCAGCTCATCTGGGTTCCACGTCATACCGGAGCACCAGCGTCCTCTAGAACTCTGAGACGTTACAGCTGCCATGGAATTAAAAATAGGACAAGCTGGTAAAGATAGCAGTTCACATCAGGTTCAGTCCTACTGTATGTAAGAGTGAAAACAGAAAACACTTCGTGGTATGCTGCTGTGGGAAAATAATCAGCGCAATGAAGTTGAGCGCAAAGTTTCGGGTACCACAAGGAAGTTGATTATTTTCCTTGTACCTATTAACAATTACATATTAACAATTGACACGTCGTAGTTTTTGTTTATGTTTATGTCTATAGATGTAACAGCTACTGGTTATACTGGATATAACATTTCCTTCAGCTACTGCAATGTTACTGAAACACCTCTTTCATAAAGACTTTCCAATGTCGGAAACGCTGAAGACTCCCTCCATAAATGTTAGACAAACATCTCCTTACACAAACCTTCACCACGTCAATGATTGCATCATGTGTTTTTTCATTGTTAAGATTTTTTTTCAGCATTTGTTTTGTCTAGAGTGTGCGCATGTGACACTTAACTCTTCTGACCAATCAGATTCAAGAATTAAAGAATCTAGAATTAAACAGAATATAATATAATATGTATAACTACTGTATTATTATTATTATTATTATCATCATTGGGGATCAGCGCCAGTTTGAAAACAGTGTGTAGTTCCTTTTTATGAGGAAAAAGAAAAAGGAAAGTAAGAAAAAACAAAACAAAAAAAAGTAATTGAAGCCTTCGAGTTTCTCTGCTCGACAAATGCCCACTTTCTGACACGGCAGCTTTCCACACGCATGAGTTATGACCGCTTTAATCCTAAATCCGGCAGCCAAAAACTGTCAGACTGTGCATGGAACTGACTCTGAGTGTGTGTGTGTGTGTGTGTGTGTGTGTGTGTGGAGTCAAAAGGATTTTTGTACTGTGTGTTTCAAACCTGTATAATTTGTTGCCAAGTTGTAGCAGTGGGTCAGTGTGTATTCTCTCTCTCTTTCTCCTTCTTCAAACACACACACACACACACACACACTTACACACAGGCCACATTACTACGACACCTGTACAAACATGAAAGTAGAGCCAAACTGACACAGAGAGAGAGAGAGAGAGAGAGAGAATGTCCTCAGGAAGACAGAAACAAATTCAATCTGCATGCATGTCATACTAAAACCACAAATACTTCATAATAAATATTCACTTCTCTTTCCCGTGCATGTCACATGCGTGTGTACGCTGAGAGTGCTGCTGTGCAGGTGAAGATGTACAGTAACACACACACTCGAGACCTTGCTTCAGGTGGTTCGCATTAGATTTGTGTCGTTACACGCCGTGGAACGTGGCGGATTTTTATTTTACGCAACTTACACTAAAGTCAGTCTCACCTTCACTAAAGTTCCCAAAGCCCACATTAACATTCTTTCACAAGATATATGCTCAGGGGTACGGTGTAGGTAAAAGGCTGAAAGGTTACTGGGGGGAAAAAATGGACCTTACACTCAGCAATTATCAACGTCATAGAGAGTCTGGAACAAAGACAATGATATTTAAAACAAAGGCAACCTTGAAACGTAATTTAGTAAAGACTTGGTGTGCATGTACGTACACACGTGCAGCCCTGATAAAATGCAAACAAAAAAAAAAAGGAAGAAGAAGAAGAAGGAGAAGAAAAAAATCTTCCTCTTTCAAACACATCGTCTGTTTTTGCGTGTCGGCCTTAACGAATATAAATATTGGCGCTGTTTCTACGCGTCAGGCGCCGGAGATGGTTGCAAGTACAGGTTGGATTTATTACATCGAGTAAACAAATCTAGAACGTTAAGCAGAATCAAAGTCACAGAACAGGCGTGAGTCAGGCGATTTGAGGAACAGGCTTACAGAGAACATAATGAGGATCAGACACCGGGGAAAACAGGAACAAGATCAAGAGCAGGTCGCGTGCACGAAAGGGCTTAATGAAGAGCGAAGCGTGAGACCTTGCAGTGTGTGAGCGCAGGTTACTTCTTTGTGTTTGCTTGTGTTTGTCCGTTCCAGCCTTGTTGCGATGCCGTGGTGTATTCCAGGAGTGCTTCTTTCAGTTGCATTAGAGGGTCACCACAGTGGATCATCTAACCTTCATATTGGATTTAGCGCAGGTCCTTAGGCAGGATGTCCCGTCTGACTCGACCCGAAGCCCTTTTACCCAGGCTTGTTGCAGACACAGAGACTACGCCGACTGAATGTCCATCCGTTCCACTGGTCTCATTGTCTGTTTATATTCTCACCTTCAAATGTACTTACATATCAAAAAGTTAAAGTGCTGTGATTTATAATGGTTCTACAGTATCGTTGTATTGTCATTACTGTATTTTCATTAGACAACTTTGATATGATGACACGATATAAAAGTGTAAAACATTTAATTTAGCAGCAACGCAATCAACAAACATTACTGTACTCAAATGTACACAAAATATAAACTCAAATGTGCAAAAATTCACTCAAATTGCTGTGTCGTCGTTATCAGGACCAAATGGCAGTGCTTTTTTTTTAGACGTTTTGAATGTGTTTAACTTCCACATATTTCTCTCCCTCCCTTCCTCGTCTTTCCGTATATGGCAAATACAATAATACTTATACTGTAGATTGATATCTGTATAACTTCCTCTCTCTTTGTTCCTCCTGGAAACACGTTGGATGTACGTGACAAAGGGACTTGAAATATATTTCTATGCTGTGAATAAACAAACAAACATTCATACATCATATGTGTTTTACTTTTAAATACAGTGTGTCCCCTACATACGAACGAGTTTCGCTCCGAGAGCTGGTTCGTAAGTCCAGTTTGTTCATAAGTCCAACAAACATTGTCTAGGACATTAACGTAATTGGCTATACACAGTATAAACCTAACACGTTCCATGATCTTGTCCTTGTTCTTTAGAATCGTGCCGATGGTTGAATGATTCGTGTTAAAAGATCGAGCGATGTCTGTCATCTTTTCACCTCGATCCGTTCTCTCAATTATTTTCACTTTTTCCTTGGCACTTCTTAGCAGTACCAGCCTTATCGCCACTGCTTTTACACTAGCTTCCAGACATCCTGGGCTTGGATGCATGCTTGCACGTGCTTGACAGTGTACAGTCCACCGGACATGTGATCTAACTTCCGTGACTGAATGTGCAAAAAGTTTGTACCTTGAATGTTCATACTGTACGTAGGGGACTTACTGTAATCTCATACTATCCCAAAACAATGAAAACATTTACTGAGTTTATAATGTATAATATATTATAAATGTTGTATATTATTATCTGATCATGTTGCTTAATATCTATATATTTTTTTCTATTTTATCTTTTGTTCTTTTTTATTATATTTCATGCACCCTTAGGGACTGATACTTATTTGTCTTAAACCTGTGCAGTGACAAGAATCTATTTATCTATCTATCTACTACAGTTGTGTTTATTATTCATCACAAATTTACACGACTTGAATTCGTTCAAACTCTTACAAACCTACTAATGTATACATTCCTTTATTTTGTCCCGAAAAAAAAAAGTTCGGTCAGCAATGTACTTCACATGCAATTACTCTACACTACTGAGTCAGGTGATTTTTATCTTACAGTTTTTCTTGCATTAGCATTGAAATTAGTTAGAAAAAAAAAACTCTGGAAAGCAAACAAGACTTTTTATCTCGATCTACTACACAGTACATTTGGTGAGGGAAAGAGGGTCAGTGGTGTATATTTAAGTTTTAGGTGAATTGTTTCTTTAATCAGTGACCGTTTTACAGTTGTGTGTGTGTGTGTGTGAGGGGGGTGTTGTTGTTGCAGGCAGCCTGGTGATATTTTGCATGTAATGTCAGTGTCAGTAAGTCACCATCACCTCTGTTTATTTGAGCAATCGTCCCTCTAGTCTCATTACCGAGCCAGGGGGAAGGAACAATAATAAACCACTGTACTGTATATGTGTGTGTGTGTGTGTGTGTGTGTGTGTGTGTGTTGAGGACTGAGTCTGGGAAGTGTCAAAATGCCGGTAGCCATCCCTCTTCAAGTTATTCACTTATAACACTCTTGCTTGTCCCCCTTTGACCAATATTTACTGCGGTGCTGAAAAGCAGAGATGGCTGCGTGCGATTGAGAAGTCTTAATGCGGCGGTTCATTGCTTGGGGAAAAGGATAAAAAAAGAGAGAGAATTAAAGAAAAGACAGGAGCAAAGGGAAAAGGAAGCAGTTTTGGGTTGCAGAGTTCGGATCTCGGTTTGTGCCTAAGAGGGATAAGTCGGAGTGTAAACGCGTTTAATGAGCTTTTTGCACTGCGTTTAAACACGTCCGCCTTAATGCTGATGTATTACAAGCTCAGCCATATATTCGACGCATACTGTAGAACACTCACACACTCACACACACACTTGCTCGCACATGCACTATTAGTTATAAGGGATAGTAAACAACCTGTTTGGATTCGCCCCGGGTTTCTGCGGGGGGAATAAATTAGAGGAGATTTGTAAAGCCGAGCAGCTGTTCGCCGTCCCCTGGTTTTCAGTCGTGTTTATGGTGGAAAATGTTTCTGATGAACCGACTTCTTATTAATTTACTCGATCTCATTAAACATTCTCTCTCTCTCTCTCTCTCTCTCTCTCCAGCTCACAAATGTGAGCTCTTTTATCATGGGGAAAGCTATAAAGCGACAGCCAGTAAAGTGGCCACATAAAGCCGTTCCCATCAGGAGTGTTTAATCAAGGACCTTTTTAGTTCCAAAATAAAGATAATGATATTGCGTGCTTTCCTCCTGACTGGTTAGTGTCTGAAGAAACCCTTTTCCACAATAGTTGCACAATCCAGTCATAGTCCATTTAATGTCTGACATTTGTTTCTTTCCAAGTTTTGTAGGCTAATGTAGCTAACGCGTAAGGAATGTTTATTTCTCATTAAAACCTCAGCTAGCTACTGTACTGTACTCTACTGTGCTGTTTATCCTTTCACTATAAACTGATGCACATAATGTTTACCAATAAGAAAATTCTACCATGGTATATGTACTGTACTCTACCTGTAACATGGTATATAGTACTTTTGACTGTACCATGGTCCTTATTTGCTGATATACTGTAGTACTGTACATGTACTGTACCAGATTATGGAACATGGTTCTACCATGTGCTGGAGGTACAGTACTATGGAACACCTACCAGGATACGGGCAAAGTATCAATATATTCTATACAGTATGTTAAATTACTGCCTACAAGTAGTATGTAGTAACATATCTAATATTGCACAGTACATAGAAATATACTATATTAGATATGTGTTGAATTTGTTAAGTTCCCTGGTATTCACCAAACAATTGCCAATGGCCAACACCTTGGTACACACTACCACGGGACCCACAGAAGGGACATAGTACATCATCATCATCATCATCATTCGCTTTAGCCCCAGCAGAGCACCTCCTAAGATTGTAGTGAAGCCTCTCTGGTGCTGTGGTGGCCAAGACATACATCTTTGCATCTTTTGCACAATGGATAGTGAGCTGAATGCGTTTCTCTTCTGCTTCAATTTGGTTAACCCAGGTCTTTTTGCGTTGGACGGTTGGGCGCTCATGAGGAGTCCATTCTCGCCACGTGGCCAAACTACTGTATGTCAGCAGTGACCGTCTGATGAAGTGTTTCTCAGGGAGTTTTTCCTTGCTGCCGTCGCACTCGGCTTGCCCATCAGGGACGATCTGATCATTGTGATTTGTGCATACTTTCTCACACATCTGTCATTTTCTTTTGATTCTGTAAAGCTTCAAATTTTATTCGTCACATACAGTACACAGTCACACACAGTACGATATGCAGTGAAATGCTTAGACGACCGCCCGTGACCTTAAAATAAAAGACTATTATTAGGAAATAAATACGAAAAAGAAAACAGAAGTAAATTTAACTAAGAATAAAATATTTGTACAATACAAAATATATAATATATGAAAAATATAAGAAAAATAAGAAAAAAACCTAGAGGTACAATATAGAAAATATAGAATTATGGAATTTTTGTATGGGAATGAAATTGTATATGAATAGAAATGTCCAGGGGGTGTGCAAATAATGAGACAATGACCATCGTTAATAGTGGTACACAAATAATACTGAAATCACTCACTCACTCACTTACTCATCATCTACAGTACAGTATACTGCTTACCCTGTGTAGAGGGTGACAGGGGACCTGGAGCCTATCCCAGGAGACTGGCGGGGTACACCAATCTATCGCAGATAAAATTGAATTGAAATTGTCCAATGGTCTCCCGCTGGTGGTATCTCTATCAAATTGTCTCACTGTGACAACGGTCAAGAAAGGTGAAGCCCAGGAACATGCAAAGGCATCTCCATGGAATGTTTCCAGTGTTCGGAGGTCCTCCTCCAGCAGTATCCAAATCTCGGATGCGTAAAGCAGGATCGGGATGATGGCAGCATTGATAATTCTCTATTTTAATCTTGAGTTTAACATTTTGCTTTTTCCAGGCAAAGGCCGACTGGGCGCTACACCAATTCTGGCCATGACATCAACTTCTTCATTCTTCTTGAAGAATCATTCTTGCTTTACAGCCCTTTCGCTACAGATTAATCCCTGAATCTCTGAATGTCAGGCCGTCGGCGCCGCACACCACTCCAGGTCAGTCAGTTAAACGCTTCTTCATAACCAAATCGACGATGACATCAGATCAGAACACAGGATGATCATCCAGGATACAGCGCCGCTGGAGCAGATAGGGTTAAGGGCCTTGCTCAGGGGCTCAACAGTGGCAGGTGATGGGACTTGAACCAAAGACCTTCCGATCAGAAAACCAGAGCCTTAGCCATTTGAGCCACCACTGCCTTATTTAAAAAAAAAATGCATTAAATTAATTAAAATTTGACTTGATTAAGTTGTATTTTTGTAGAAATACATATCTCATATAGGTTATGGCTGAAGTTCAAAAGAGTGAAATAAAATAATACATTTCGAAGAATTCCAATATGTTGTAACTTAATTTTTGGACATTTTGGTCATAAAAAAATTTTTTGGTCACATGACAAGGTATGTTGAGAGTCTTGTAACGTCACATGACTTGAGTGTATAAAAAGTAATTAATGACAAAACTGCAGGATGCAAAATAATATTTATTATACGTATCATTTACAAGTCTACTGTAACAACAGGCGACAGGGTTGCTGAGAATTTTCCATTTGTGCGCACACTGTAAATTGGATATGAGTGAGTATGTATATTGCACAGTTTTCAGTTTAGCGTGAAATTAATCCATGTGTACACCAAATGCTCTAAAACAGTATGAGGAAAATGAATGCCTAAATGCATAAAGGTTTTAATATAAACCAACTGATACAGTATTTCACTTTTTTACAGACTTGCATACAAACCGATCTGATGGCAGGTACGTCAGTATTATTGTACACACCACACAGTAACTGGACTGTGCAGCAGTTAAAACTGTTCCAAACCCATCCAGCACATGCATGGTGGACAACGAGTGCTGAAAACATGAGCCTTGTTAGTGAGGGAATCTGAGGAGCTTTACGACACGCAGAATAGAAAATATTTCACTGGCAATATTCCAGTGTTGCGATGAATTTTTATGTGTAAGTAAAAAAAAAAACACCAAACATGTTGAGTTTCTGCTTCTAAAGCTACAGTGAAAGCAAACAACCTCATCATTAAAGCAAACACTTTTCCATCTGCGTTACTGATAATAATGAACCCGAGGTGATAAAAGCGGCCGCAATCACTTTAATTAGACCTCTGCCTTTCTGACTCAGCAGTTCTTAATTCAGCTGTCCAAACACACACACACACACACACGCGCACACACACACAAACTAGCCAAACAGAGCTGTGTTGGTTTAACAGTGTGTTTAAGTCTCGCTTTTCTCCAAGCACAATCAGATATCTGTTCTCTAAACACCTCGGTACAGGGTTTGGCATAGAAGAGAATTCAGCAATGAGATGCCGGAGACAGGAACTGCGTGTAATTACTGTTCGGTATGTCAAGAGAGCAAACACGGTAAACTAGCAGCCATTTTGTTTTTTTGTTTTTTGAGAAAGAGTGCAAGAGAGTCGTTCATTTTGGAGACAGAAAACAAAGATTTCAAGGCGTATATGTGAAGAAACTCATTATTTAAGAAAAAAAAAAAAAGGTTATTAGTCTGTCAGCTTTTTACTAATTTGATGTTTTTTTAGCATTAAACCTATTCATGAGGTCAGAAATACAGATGTTTCATTCATTCACCGTCAGTAACTGTGTGTAGTGGATTCTGGGTCTATCCCGGGAACACTGACCATGAGGACACGTACTGTACAAGCAACGTTTTCAAACTGATTTCAATTAACAAAATGTGAAAAAGTTCAAGGGGTATGAATACTTTTGCAACAGTCCCCTGCGAAAGTATTCATACAGTATCCCCCTTGAACATTTCCACGTTTTTGTCCTATTACAACCACAAATGTAGCATTAATCAGAGAAGCAGCCAGTGGTAACTCTGAAGGGACCGGCAGAGATCCACAGCTCAGGTGGGAGAATCTGGACAACTGTTAGTCGTGCACTCCACACATCTGGCCTTTATGGAAGAGCAGCGAGAAGAAAGCCATTGTTGAAAGAAAGCCATAAGAAAAGTCCCAGTTGCAGTTCGTGACAAGCCATGTGGAACTGCAAACAGAACTTCTTATAGCTTTCTTTTAAGTTTCAAGTTGTGAGTTCAGGTGGACGGCCATGTCTTGGTACAGTAGGTTTGCATACTGTACTCTTTTCATTTTCGGATAATGGATTGAACAGTGCTCCATGTGATGTTCAAAGCTTGGGATATATATATTTTTTTATAACCTACCCCTGCTTTAAACTTCTCCACAACTTTATCCCTGACCTGTCTGGTTGGTGTGTTCCTTCATGATGCTGTTTGTTCTATAATGTTCTCTAACAAACCTCTGAGGGCTTCACAGAACAGCTGTATTTATACTGAGATTTAATTACACACAGGTGGACTCTACTTACTATTTCAGTGAAGTTGGAAGGCAGGTGGTTCCACTGGATTTTAGTTAGAGTAAAGGGGGCTGAATACAAATGCACCCACACTTTACAGATTTTTATTTACCTTCCACTTGACAATTATATGGCACTTTGTGTCGGTCTATCACATAAAATCCTAATTAAATAAATTTGTGGTTGTAAATTGAACCGTTATGAATACTTTTGTACATCAACCATAATATGACAAATCAAAATTGATTCAAATGAAAAGATATGAACATTCAGGTCCAGGTTAAGGATAAGGAGCAGAGTGAATTTGACGTACGAATTGCACAATTTCAGTATGTTGTCTAGCTCTCCTACCAAAAATGATGGAATCTCATGCACCGTGTTAATACAGTCAGAACTAATCCTTTCTACTGAACAACCCAGTTTCCTTTAGGCAGCGATTCATGAGCATTTGCGTGCTCACGTTACAGTTTCTCACATTTGTTTACACACGTTTTTCAAATCTCTGGCTCATTTTCTCTAAACACAAAGCCACAAACACAAAATTCAAAACACTATAAATCTCCAGCCAGCACTGAATTCAAAACACACTCCATCATATAAATAGATTTTTTTTTTTACACTAATGTACACTAAAATAGATATATATTCCCATTTTCCCCCCTAAACTAAACAAACAAAAAAAAACTAAACCTATAACTCACTCATCAACTGTACCACTTTATCCTGTATACAGGGTCGTGACGGGCCTTGAGCCTATCTCAGGAGAGTTGGACAGGGTACCAGTCTATCACATGGCACACTATGGGCAATTTGGGAATGCTAATTAGTGTAATCTGCATGTTTTTTGGACGGTGGGAGGAAACTGGACAACTTGGAAACCCATTCAAACACGGGGAGAACATGAAAACTCTGCGCACACAGAATCGAACCCGGAACCTGGAGGTACAAGGCGACGGTGCTCACCACTAAACCACCGTGCCTCCAAAAACTATAGCTATAAAACTATATATTTAAAAGTGCCAGACAGTACCAAGAACATTTTATTTAAATTATTATTAGGTTTTCTGCTTGTTTGTTTGTTTGTTTGTTTGTTTTTCAGTGCAGTATTGCATTTATGTGCGCAACACCAGGAGAAACCATAAGATCATTGATTTTCTTTTTATTTCCATTAAAATAAACACTTGCAAAAATTGCAAAATGTCAGAGAAAGAAATAAGTGTGCATCCTGTTTTGTTTTGACCACAGCACCTCATCCACATCGCAAGGTACGTTCTTCTTGCCTAAACAGTGGGGAAAGAATCCTCTGGCGTGACGAATCCAGCTGCCGAAAACCCTCTCATCAACTTCACCGCATTCACCCTCAGACGATGCATGCGTGCAAGGCGATGGCAGTCGTACACCTTCTGTTCTGGTGTGATCTGATCCAGCCAGAGCGGGGATGTACTGTATGGGCCAAGGTTGCCATGGTGATGGAGGAGGCCTATGGCTGCTCACATCGCGATGTTCCTTCTACACTATCCAGAGACGTTCATGATGCCGCCACTTGGGACAATACATTCTGTTTTGATTTTGTTGAGGTTTTGAGGTATGGTATTCGTTGCGTTTAATTTTGGGGTTGTGGCTGTTCAGCTTGTCTCCAATGTTTACACAGTAAAAGTGGAAGTATGCACACAACGGTGAACACATGAAGCTTGTGTGTCGACCGCAAACACTTAACTTACAGAGCCGTTCTAAATCATGTTATTTGCGCACCTCTCCACGCGAAATCGCATCATTTAACACAGTTTTCATAAAGGAGCCTTGTCTGTTCACATGGATACCACTGGCCTTTACATGCCAAAGGCAAATTACCAATTGGTCTCACTCACGCCACACCTGCTCAAACACAGCTAGCTTTTCAATTATTTGTCAGAGCATAAAGAGGTAGAGGTAGAGGAGACGTTGTACATGTAATGAACCAAACCTACTGTATCATGTGCCAAGTAAGAGGAACTCTGACTGAAAGAACGAGCTATGCTATCAATAGGGGGATCAATAAATGAGTCCAGCTGGTTACTGTGATCGAAAACTTTCTTTCAGTCTTGTGCATTGACCTGTTCCTGTTCACTGTGCACGTCAGTGTTCCCGTATGTAGCCCTTTTCTCTGATATGGTCATGTTTTCCTTTACGGAGAGTGCCAGAACAATCGAGGAGTCGGGATTCAATATCACCAAGTGGGGCAGTGGCAGTCTGCCCCCATTTTGTTGCCCCCAGTTCTCTTGACGACACGACACTGTTGACGTCCCTGACTTGTGTGGTGAATATGGGACTATGTGCACGGCTATAAGTTATCGTGATGTCATCGACCATCATGCAAGTCTTAGTCTTATATTTTTAGACTCGCTCCAAAATATCAGAAGACAGGGACCAGACAGGGACCATGTTTTCATCTGGGACTCTTTAAGGTTCCCACACCGCTGTTCAGGTCCACAAGTGGTTCAGGATCCACCCATGATTTTCGGTCCTTTATCTGGTACCATACTGTATGTCCTCTAATACAAGTTTTCTTTTTTTTTTCCCAGCATGGTGTTGGAAAGTACGACCACAAACCCCATGAGCATATGGCTTACTCCAAGCAATGCAATGTGGTGATATTGGTGCAGACATTTGTCAGGCCTGGATCCATCATTCAAGGAGCTTTTTCCTCTGCTGCTTGGGGAGGAAAAATAGTGCTTGTGATGTGGATAAAGTCTTCTGGCCTGGGCGGGATACTGAGTGACTTTGTTGTTGTTCTTGTTGTTGTTTTTACAGCAGGCCTACAAACAATGTTTTTTTTTTTTTCGCAGTCTACTGAACAAAAATACATGTAACAGTAACAAAGACGTACTTCATTAACATGCATACCATAGCATTAACATGCATTAGCATATTCTCATATTCTCCAAAAGAAATCTAAAACTTAAATAAATAAAAAAAAAGGACATGGATTTCTACACTTGAATATGTAGCGTGACCTCGAAAGGCCCAAACCTACAAACAGTATTTTGATGGTTGTGTTTTGAGTTTTATTGGTGTGAAATCAGGGCTCAACAAGACCTATTTATGTGTATACCGTAAGGCTTGTGTGAATCATTTCGATGGAAAAAGCCAGTCTTGAATAGAGAGAGCAAGGGTATGGAATGCATGAGGCATTTTGAAAGAGATTTGTGCTGTTTTGCCAAAAGTATAACTGTTGCTCAAGAGTTTTGAGAAATTGAGATACATTTTCAGGAAGGACTGGTTTTTTGTTGTTCATTTGTGAAAAGCTGTAGTTTTGGTGTTTTCTGTTTTATTTTGTGAATTTTATTTACCGTGTGTTTTTTTATTTTTTATGTTTTGTTTGTTATGTTTTAGTAATGGTGTTCTGTTTATAGTTACGGTGTTGTATTTTTAGTTTTGGTGTGTGTTTTTAGTTGTAGTGCTGTCTTTGAATTTAGGGTGTTGTTTTTAATTATGTCATTATGTTCATATAAAGGTGTTGTTTTTAGTTACTGTATGTTGTGTTTTTATTTAGGGTGTTCTGTTTTTATTTAGGGTGTTGTGTTTTTATTTATGGTGTTCTGTTTTTATTTAGGGTGTTGTGTTTTTAGTTATGTTGTTGTGTTTTTATTTAGGGTGTTTTTAGTTATGGTGTGTTTTCAGTTATCTTTTCGTGCTTTTTTTTAGGGTGTTGTGTTTTTTATTTAAGGTGTTACGTTTTAAGCTAGGTCTGTTGTGTTTTTTATTTAGAGGTTATTGATAGTTATGATATTGTGTTTTTATTTAGGATGTTAGGTTTTTAGTCAGGGTGTTGTGTTTTTAGTTATGTTGTTTTGTTTTTATTTGGAGTGTTATGTTTTTATTTTAGGGTGTTGTGTTTTTAGTTATGTTGTTTTGTTTTTATTTGGAGTGTTATGTTTTTATTTTAGGGTGTTGTGTTTTTAGTTAGCATGTTGTTGTTTTAAGTTATGGCATGGTATTTTTAGTTAGGGTGTTGTACTGGACCCAGCCATTTTAAATATAGTAGACCTGGTTTGAGTAATAATGAGATGCCATAAAAAAGTTTTCAATCCAGTGACTAGAACCCCCCCCCCCCCCCTTTGCATTAGGTGTTCATATGTTTGTTTCCACGGTGGACTGATAAATACAGTACATGGCATTGTGTTATATGGCATGAGTCTGATCGTTACTGGCAGCTGAGTATACACTGTAAAAGTCAATCTGGTCTTCAGTTCTGTCGACGTGGCTGGTTTGAAAAATACCCTACATCCTTTTCGTCATATTTTTACTATTTGTCAATTTATATTATATTATATTATATTATATTATATTATATTATATTATATTATATTAATGCGATTTACGCCATAGGAAATTAATTTTAAAAAATCACTAAACCAAATGGTCCTCCTTTCTATTACTTCGGATCAGTGAAAAATACTAATGCACATTTCAGACAAGACTTGATTTTACCAGGCTGAAAATGTATGAAGTGCTACAACACATGCACACACACATGCATACATGTGCCAGGTTTAAGCTGGCAGGCAGAACCATAATGGGCATAATGAATAATTATCTGTTACTGCAAACAGACTCGCAAGCGCTTCCCGTACATTCATTCATTCGAGCCACCTCACCTATTACCGTCCTTGCAGTTCTGCTGAATTGAGCACACATATAAACATACACACACATTCATCGCTTTGTGAAAAAGTAGTTACTTATTAAATTCCCTGACTTCCAGCAACCTGCCTAAAGACAGTGTGACTCGTTTCCCACGATGCATTTTAATAGAGTTCAGGTTTACACCATCTGGCCAAGGCCGGCCACCCTGGGCTTTCTGTTTATAGCTTTATGTTAAACTCTCAGCTGCATGAATAAAAAAGCAACAGAGAACAAAAAAAAAAAAAAGAAAAGAAAAAAAAAATCCTGTCCCCACAACACCACACAAGCACAAACACATGGCGATTTGAGTGAGCCCAGATTTGCGCATATAACAAAGACCCATTCAGGTTATACACAGAGAGACTTCATGACCAGCATCGGCAGTTATGGAGAGATTAAAATTGAGCAAACTGAAGAACCCCGGCTCTGCAAAACTGCTTCTTTTCACAACTAACAGGCGATGCTGTGTTTCATGTCAGTGAAAGATTGAGCAGTAAACCTGGCGCTCTGTACAAACGCTCCTGCTGCCATGACCGATCTAAAACCTGATTTGACGACAAAAAGCTAAGTTAATAAAACAGTAAAGATCCAGCTTGCAGCTAATCCCATTTGCCTGTTATATTTTTCCAGCCTGAAAGATTACCTTGGCTCACCGTCAATTCAGCTCAGCTAATAAAACAATTGTACTTCATCGTCGTGCCAATTTACGACAGATATTTCACCGTTCAGACAGGGGCCATTATATAAGACTCTGACGACTTATATCCGAACATACGAAAACATTTTTGTGTCTGTTTTCTTTGTGGTACTTTTGCACATCTTGTGTAACTAGCCATATATTACTGTATTCACCAATACTGTTATTGTGACCATCACTCCTGCGTACCAATTGGCAGGATTTATATACTGTACGGACTCAAAGCAATCTGTTCAAATGTTCCTGAGCAGACATCCGGTCGTCAAAGGTCGTTTTGGAGCTTGCAATCAAAGAGATATGTCTTGTCTCTGGTTAGTGTTAGCAATGAAGCTCATAAAGATTGAAAATCCTTTAAAAATGTCTGTCAGAATAGCTTATGTTAGACTCTTAGCTTAAATTTCCCACCCCCGCTTGTGTGGAAAAGATTTTAAATATTACTGTAATACTCCTTACGGAATATTAGCTCATGTTACATGACGTTACTGAATGTTTCATTGTAGTGAAAAAAAAAAATCCTGTCATTTAACTTCAACTAACTAGCTAGTGTTATATAATGTTAATATAATAAACATTTATGTATATGACTTAAAATCCCACACAAAAATCCTCTAAAGCTAGCTGTCATTTGCTAACTGGATAAAAGTAGCAGAGAAAACTATGAACATATGTAAAAGTTTTTCTCAGAAACACTGTCTGATCCTTATTTTAGCTTAGCCAGCTGGTGTTTTTATGACATATGGTTATTTGTTATGAATATGACTTCTCAGAAATCATGCTGATTGATAGTACTGACTGCTAGCTAGCAACAGAACTGTACATTACAGGAATATCTTCAGAAATCCTGTCAGTTTACCTGCTCTTAGCTAGCTAGCTGATTAGTTGATAATGTAGCCATTTGTTACTGTGACTATCTGGATAGCATTAGCAATGAAAATTATAAATGTAAATTAAAAATCATCTTATAAATCCTGTCAACTTACTTTATGCTAGTTAAGTAGCTAAAGTTAGTAGTAAATATTGTATACCACTCATTAATATATGACTTCAAATTATTTTAGAAATCGTGTTAGGTTAGTTGATATTAGCTTGTTGGAATTAAGTTGTAGTAAGAGCTATGAACATACAGTATGTAAAGGTTTCTCTTGAAAATCCTGTCTTATCTTATCTAATCTTATTTTATCTACCTGGTGTTAGCAGTGAATGTTATGAAGAGTTATCACTATTTGTTAAATTTCCGATCAGAAATCCTCTCATGCAGAGGTGGCTGCTAGCTTTTGAAACAGGGGAAGCTCATATTAGCCTTCATCATAAAATTCATTATCTTATTTATACGTAAATTCTGGCTAGTTTCCCCTTCCACGAGCTACTTTAATTATATGAACGAACTAACTTTACAATG
>JAQMYL010000039.1:28472660-28483890 GCA_030014365.1 Clarias pachynema
ATACACTATATATAGTTCATGAGAAGACGATAATTGCGTTAACCAAGAATGCTCACTCGTCCTGTTTAATGCAGTCTTTTGTTTCATATTGCCTTACACGGTAGCCGTGCCACTGTGGAATTGACTGTGCCAGATATAATTTGAGGCCGGGAGGTGTGTATGTGGTGTATGTGTCTACTGTGTGTGTGTGTATGTGTGCTATGTGTATATACTGTATGTGTGTGTGTGTGTTGTGGTTTAAAGAAGGCCAGCTGAATCCAGTTTTAAGTTAAGAAAAGAGAAAGGATAGAGCGAGCTCTCAGTTTCCACTCTGGATAAATTTAATCCCTGGCCGTCTACCGTCTGCCTGAACAGCGGCATTACTGCGGTGCTGTCGATGTATAAAACGCAGCAGGACTCCATAGATACAGTGTGTAACAGATTTAGAACAAGAATGGCATTTATTGACCTATAAGATTCACTTATGAGGAATTTAGCACAATGGCAGCTGCTGACATTGAGGCCAACGAGACTGTGAGCAAGAATTAAGTGTTGTGGAACATGTTAACCCCTTAGAGACCTAGGCCCGGATTTAAAGTACTGAGCCTGTCAGAATCACGCCGAAAGTTAATTTAGGACTAAAAATATTCCTATTGTTCCTCGGAGTAGGATATAAAGGTTATTTACTGTACGAAGGTTCCTACTCTTACTTTCAGCGAGGACTAGGACTGCTCCTAGGAAAGAGTGTGACGTTAATGTTTGCGACACTGACTATAATGTTTACGACCGGCGACAAATCATAGTGAGGTGCTGTAATTTTGACAAAAATGGTGAAATCAGTGGCAGTTGAGTGAAAGTTTTATGCACTCAGACAAAACGTACAGATGTGTGACTCGGCTACATGACGTTATCCTGATCAGACCGCTCCGATCACAACTGTTTCAATCCCCTATAGAAGAGCTGCGTAGGACTGTCATAATCTGATCATAATGATTTTGAAAAGAAAGCCAAACTGGGGAGAAGATAAGAGAGTTTTGCTTGCGGAGGAGGGAGTAAAATGTAAAGAAATAATTAAAGGAAAATTCTTCCCTACTCTTACCTCCAAAGATAAAGAGTGAGTGGACGGCAATTTGTGAAAGCATCAGTGCCAACTGTCAGTTTGCCGCACGTAGCCCTGAAGAGTGTGAAACACTGGGATATGACATGTTAATGAAGTGATTTGTTATAAGTTCTGCTTATAACAGAGAATCTCAAAAAACAGTTGTCATTGCTTTAAACGTTAGGCAGACGGTAGCCAGGGCTTGTCATACACTCATATAATTTCATATAAATAAATTAATTATAAAAGTATGTAAATAAAGTACATCATAGGAAATGTAGCTATGAAGAGCAAAACTTTTTTTTTTTTTTACATGGTTCTACAGGAATTCACTTTTTGAGCCTAGTGGTCATTTGAGGAACTGCAGTGTTGTTTCAATATCTACACATTCACAGTAATCTAAGACTAATTATAAATTTAAACTAATTATAAATGTATTATATAAATGTGCCTTTGTTAAAGAACAAAACAAATACTAAATTTTTACTATACATTTTCCTTGTTCACAAGTAAACTTTTATGTAATAATTTACATGTAATTAACATTTATGTAAGGAGTCTCCAGTGCCAGAACTTTTTTCATGTGGTTTTCTGATTTCTTGGTAATATGCCAAACTGATTTTTTTTTTGTCTAATTACCTATAAAGGAGAGAAAAAATGAGAGGCTAATGATGGAAGGACTGTTTATAGCAGCAAAAACAGGAAATAACTAATTTTATAGACATTCCACAGAGTTCAATGGATAAATTGTAAATTACAGTAAACAGGAAATTGTAATTCTTCACACATTGCTGTGATAAATAAAAGCAGAGAAATGCTTTAAATAGAGAGTAATTGGAAACTTCGTGATGGTCACAGTAACACTTCCTGATCACACCACCCCATCTTTGATTATTTTCCTATAACAGCACAACACAAAGTGTTTCATTCCATGAACAAGGGCTTGAAGACACGGCACCAGCCTGCGGTTCTCAGACAGACTGTGAACAAACAAGGACACTTTTTATTTTTGCACTCAACAGGATGTAAATCTCTCAGGCTGATCCCAGATCCAGGAAGATTTTGCACACTTGGAAAGTTTGGGGAAGTTGAAATGAGAGCCACATTGAGAGCCCACTATGCAAATGCTCCTTGGATCAAAGCGAAGCTGCACAGCATTTACATTTAAGGCTCATGAATGATTTATGTCTGTTGTGTCTTTTAGTCTTCTTGCCTGGAATCTGCATTAGCAGTAAAGAGAAGTGCACACACAAACACACACACACACACACACACACACACACACATGCACATACATGCACATGCGCAGATAAAAAAAAATCTGTGTACACAGGATGAACTTGCACAGCAGAGCCATTCTGCAACAACAAAAGAAGTATGCCAAGCATTTGTGCTTGGCTCATGGTTCAGTCTCACAGGAGAGAAGAATAGAGGGGAAAAAATGCATTATACGCTTCTCTATTTCACACGCCGTCCTCGTGAGAGTCACAGTCTGAGAATATATGAATCAACACTGACAAATCACTGACAAAAATAGTAAATGTCATGTATAGGAGGGAAATAAATCATACTCAAAACTGGAGAAATCACATGGAGTTCAAAAAAGTTTAAGTACAAAGTTTTGCAAATTGAACTAAGATGCGACCGTGCTGCCCTCTAGTGTCCACCCTTTACATTACAATCAATTCCTTACAAAACAGACATTTGTAATTATTCATTCATTCATTCATTCAGCTTTTATACTGCTTATCCCATACAGGAATCCTGGAGCCTATCTCAGGAAACTTCCGGCACAAGGCGAGGTACACACTGGACACTGTGCCAAACCAGTGTGTAATTTGGGAATGACAATTAGCCTAATCTGCATGTCGTCAGACTGTATATACCCAAGTGGACAGTATGTGAAGCATGCATTTAAACATACACTAGTATGTACCCCCAAAACAATTACGTGTATGCATAAGAGTAGTAGGTGAAGTATGCATTTAAACATAGCGTGCCACTGGATGTACACCGATCAGCCATAACATTAAAACCGCAGACTGGTGAAGTGAATAACTTTTATTATTGTGTTACAGCGGCACCTGTCAAGGGCTGGGATATATTAGGCAGCAAGTGAACACTCTCTAAGGTGATGTGTTGGAAGCAGGACAAATGAGGAAAGAAGAATCATCTGAGAGACTTTGACAGCGGACAAATTGTGATGCCCAGATAACTGGGTCAGAACCTCTCTAAACTGGTAGATCTTCCCTAGAATGAGCATGTGAGGAGAACTCGAAATATAAATAGTCTGATTTTCATTTACATCATGTACAGTAGATGCTTGAATCTGATTCCCGGACGCCCCCGCCGTGCAACTTACAGGACTTGCTCCTAATGCCTTCACGCCAGATACCACAGCATACCTTCAGGGCTCTTGTGGAGGCCATGGTTAAACGGGTCAGAGCTGTTTTAGTGGCACAAGAATCACCTATACAATATTAGTCGGGTGGTTTTAATGTTATGGCTGATTGGTGTATATAAAGTTTACATTTAGATGTAGTTTGTACTAGATATATTGTAGTATGCAGTATAATTGCAGTACGAGATGTATGCTTTTAAACATAGGACCCACTTGGATATACTGTATTTGTTTTGACACAGTATTTTCATTGGCTATAAATAAAGTATGCATTTAAATAGAATATCAGACATTTGCATTTAGACAGATGCATGCAGCTGTAGTATGCATTTAGCATAAACGTAATCGTAAATGTAGTATATGTTATTTTGGCTTAGTGCTTATCCTGGTTTGCTGCATTTATCCTGGATTTAAATACATTTTACCCCCAGACATTGAAGGTAGATGCACTATGTACTGTAGTGTGTGCTGCAGTATAATTTAGGTTTATAAACTTGTATTCAGCATTTTATTTTGAATTTAATCAACATTGAAATTCTTTTATGCAATAATGCATATTATATCAAATGTGCATTATTATTGTTAAAAGCAATTCTGCAATAAAGTCTATAAATCTTTCATTGTGTAAAAATATCAGCAGATACATGGGCTAATGTGACACCATCACTACCGGCTCACATCATTCAGACTCCAGAAGAAGGAAAAGGCTCCTCACAGGGCGAACTGGAAATCAGGTTGAGCATCCCGGGTAAATGGAACATACTGGCTTTAACTGGACATCAGCAGACTCGACTGTCTCGTTCCGGAGAGGCTGATGATCGTGTTTCTCCGTCAAAGCCTCTTTGTTGTGGAATGTTCTTCTCAGGCAAGCTCCGCACAGCAGGTGGAAGTGAGTATAACTTGATTTAAATCGAAGCTGCATCGTGTGAATGAGGAAAATGTCCTGAATGACCACCACACCTTAAAAAAGAAGAAAGAAAGGGAGCTAACACTAAACCCAGCGACATCATAAAACTGAAACATCTGCTTTGCCATTGTAATGTTGGAAACAAAGTGAAAACAAAGCTGTCAAGCTGTGAAACTTTGTTGTTTATGCACAATAAAAATTACACTGCAGCAGAAAACATATAAAAAAAATAAAAGATTGAAGGAATAAAACCCTTGGGAGCGTGCTGTTAAAGGAAATGAATCAATGAAAAAGGATGGTGAGATGCAGCTCCGTGCCAAGCCGAGTTACTGAGGCAAACTCAAAGTGGATTATTTTTTTCCTATAACAGCATGTCCTGAAGTGTTTTATTCCACTTATACAACAGAATCATTAAAAAAAAACATGGAGGCGGTGGACAGTCATGTAAATCTCATGAGTTTCTCTTAATTTCTTCACTTATTCTGCTGTGGATTAACCCCACGAATTAGTGTAGCAGGGGATTATATAGAGAACTAAAAGGAGTTTTAACCCTCATTGAGTTCTGTTATTTTGCAAATCAAAAGTCCTGGTTTGACTTGAATGCTCCTCATAGAATCTCTATAATCAAGCACACAATGTGTTATATGGAAGTTATTAATGAGACTATTTTGCTTCTATAATATGGAAACCTGCGTGACTGTTTGAAATCGCAGAAGTTAATTAATGAAACTTTAAAAATAAAGTAATAACTCAGACGTGCATCCTGTTCTTGGTTAGCGTTGGTAAAACTTCATTTCCGTTGTAATTAACCCAGATTGTGCAAAAGGTGTGCAAAGCTGAGATACTTGAGTGCTGCGCTCCTGGAGGGCTGTGATTGGTTGAATGGTGAGGTCCATAAATAAAGAGTACATTAGACAGAGTGACCCACGTTGCTGCTAGCAAAGTCTCAAAAATACACACACACCAATCCTGGGCGATTCACACAGGAAAGTGAAAGATCTTCACATTCACAGTCCATGATACACTCGTGAATTTTAAACATTCAAAAATTTTGTACACAGTTGTACATCTGTGAATTGTGTTTTGCATTTGAGAAACATTTTGCTATTTTGCTTCCATAGTGTTAGTCTGTTTTTATAATAATAGTATTATTAGGTTTCTAATGAGCAAAAGTACTATTAAAGTACAAAGTCCCTAAAGGTGCTATTTTTGTTATACTAACATTTTTGTTTTATCTTGTTTAATCCATGACGGAGGCTGGATGTACATTAACAAATTTTAAAGCGCATTTAAAACATGAATTCCTTCATCGTTTTTATCACACAATTTATTAGTGCCCACTCACTATCGCACCGGCACTATGTCATAACTCTGACGTCATCGCTCTGATAGTGCCGATGTCATAGTGATGTCACCCAACTGCTCTTCTAAGGAGGGATTTATACGATCGCCACCAAACTGGGCCAATACGATCTCAAGACATTAAGGATGCAAAATTGCGAAAGGGGTTTTGGTACCTCAGACGGTTCAGTGGTAGTGATGCCTTAAACTTATGCTAAATATTGACTAATAACTTCCTGACACATTGAGTGACATTATAGTGTGATGCTTCTTTTTTTAGCATCCGGGGATTTTTGGAGGTATTAACAAGATCAAAAAGCACACAAGTCGTGTGGTGTGTCCGGGCGGCGATGGTATAACTGGTTGGGCCCGATCGTCGTTGCTTTGCCACTTTATTTTTGTGTTGTTTGCAAAACACACCCAATGGGACTTGTTATACTCCTCCTGAAGGATTTATTCGATCCCAACTGTGATCTCAAGACATTGAGGATGCAAAATTGCGAAGGGATTTTTGATACCTCAATGGGTTCAGCTTGACGAAGCCTTAAACTTTTGCCGAAAAGTGGCTAATAACTTACTTAGTTATATATAATTATATAGTTATAATAATATATTATGTCATAATGGTATTGGAATTCCCCCTTTAAATGCTGTCTTTAGGTTGCGCCCGGGTGGCGATAGCACAGGTGCTTGGGCCCGATCATCGCTGCTTTGTGACTATACAGTTTTTTGCTTTGTGTTTAGCCGGTGAGTTGTGTGTGTGTGTGTGTGCACAAAATAATATCTTCTTTCCACAAGATAAATGATTTATTTTTTCCTTGGAAACAACTTGTGTGCTAAAGGAAAAAGCACCTCACCTTTTTGGAATTTAAGGGCTCTGTGATAATGTGAAAATCATTATTTTATTTCCTAACGTGCTTCTGTTTTGTTCTTCAGGGATTAGTGTTATAACAAGCTTGAGACTGTGAGAGATTTACTTGAGGTTTCGGTGCGCTTATCTACATGAATTAGCTAACTTTTGCTAGCTGGTGTTTGGAACTCGGATTCCCAGCATGCTTTGCTTTATTGTCTGGTTGCTCCGGGTGATGTAGAGAGAGAGAGGGGAGGGGAGGGGGGGGGAGGGGGAGATGGGGAGGGAGAGCCCGATGGCGCAGCAGCGAGCCGAGAGACCGTCAGGATGAAAATAAACACTATGTTTGGAAACACACTCTCACACCGACAATACTGAAGGTACGTGTTCACACACCGCCGAGCGGGTGATTTTATCGCTGTGATTAATGATTATTTCTATTATCATTATCATATCATTATTATTATTACCGAGCGCTCGAGCGCATCCGTGTGCGCGTGCACCTGCCCGCTGTAGTGAAGCTAACAGGCTAACTGCGCACCGAGAGTCTCATATCTCACATTACGTAATAATGTTTATTACTCAGGCATGATTTTAAAAAGGTTTATAATAAATATACGGGTTTAATCTCCGACGCCGAGGTGTTGTTGCTGTACCAGCGTTACCGTATTGTTGTGGCTTTACACTAGTTGGGTTGTCAAAACGGTTGTCATTGGTGATGAATCTGACTTTATTTAATGTTTTCCTTTGTTTAAGGAATAATTGAATAGTTTACGTGATTTTAATATGATTTAGCTTTTCATATCCGCATTGCAGCTGCTATTTATAACGGGTCTGCCTTTGGGCTTTTTTCCACCGAACTGCGCAATTTACCGTAAAGAACCATATACTGTAAAAAAAAAAAAAAAAAAAAATCAAACAAAATAAAAACCCTATATAATAATAAATAAAAAAAAATCCAAAAAAACTATTTACATTTACTTTAAAAAACATATACTGTAAAAAACATACTGTTAAAAACATATGTCATAAATAACATTTACTGTAAAAAACATTTATCAAACAGTTACCGTAAAACAATATACTGTGAAAACCATTTCCCGTAAATACTGTATATCGTAAAAAAAACATTTACAGTAAAAAAACTATACCGTACAAAACCTTTTCAGTAAATACCATATACCGTAAAACCATCTATTGTAAAAAAAAAAAAAAAAAAAAACATATACCATAAAAAGGTACTCTAAGAACCACTTACCATAGATACTATTTATGATGAAAACCTTTTACCGTAAAAACCATATACTGTAAAAAAAAACATTTATCAAAAAATATGTACCATAAAACATTTACCGTAAATACAATTTATCATAAAAACCATTTACTGTAAAAAGAAATACCATAAAACCATTTACCGTAAAAACCATATATAATAAAAAATTATATATACCATATACTATTTATCATAAATAAAAACATATACCATAAAAACAATTACCGTAAACACCATATTTCGTAAATAACATTTATTGTAAAAAAAAAAAAAAAAAAGTACCTAAAAACCCTGTAAAACCATCTACCATAAATACCATTTATCATCTAAAAACATTTACTGTTAAAAAAAAAAAAACAGTTATCGTAAAAACCATTCACTGTAAAAAAAATTATAATAATAAAACATTCAATAAAAAAATAACTACAGTAAAAAAAAAAAAAACATTTATCTCGCCATTTACTACGTTGGTAAAGATTTTGGACCAATCACAGCTTAAAGACTGACATATTTGTTATATATTTTCTTAATTAACCTTAAATCTAAAACAGAGTATGTTTCTTTCCTTATAACAAATTTTGCACTTCATTTTCTTTGCATTTTCTATTTCAGTCGTTTTAAAGTAAATTGTTCAGTGATTGTTTAATCTTGTACAATGTTAATGTTCGTAATATAGAATGTTGCATTTCTAACCTCGGATGCTCCCGGGGTTACGTTCCAAAAACAAACCTCAATCGTAAGTGCCGACCACTAGGCTACCGTGCCGCCAACACGTATCATGAAGTCTGTACGTGCAGATTAAAACACACGTCCTGCTCTTATAGGAAAATAATGAGTGTTAGGGTGCTGTGATTAAATACTACAAAGGTGATTAATCAGTTGTTCTTATACCAAACCGGTTTGTCAACAATTGTGATTCAGAAATAAAGCTATGTGTGCTCCACTAGCGGGTTGTAAAACTACAGCAGTTATAACAAATAAATGGCCATTTATAACAAATGAAATGGTTAGCACTGTGGCCTCACACTTCAAGGGTTGAGGGTTCGATTCCCACCTCAGAGTTTGGTGGGTTTCCTTTGGGTACTCTGGTTTCCTCCCACAGTCCAAAGACATGCAGATCCCAAATTGCCTGTAGTGTGTGTGTGTGTGTGTGTGTGTGTGTGCCCTGAGATGGATTAGCATCCTGTTCAGGTTACACCCCGCCTCGTGCTCAAGGCTCCTGGGATAGGCTCCAGAACCTCCCCAACCCTGTACACAGGATAAAGCGGTATAGAAGATGAATAAACGAATGGATAAATTTCAGATTTGGAATAAGGTTTAAACATTCCCATAAATATATTTCTGATTAAGTATTTCCATTTTAAGAAGTTAACCAGAACTAGTAAAACCAAAACCATTGGATTTAAACAACATGATATATTCTTCTTTTCTTTTAGTCTCCTGTGTTGATCAGATGGTTCAAAAAAGGTTTGGGATTAAGTTTGGGAATCGCAGCTTTAGAAAAAACACTCCCTTGGTTTGAGACGTTACTTAGAAACCACAACCAAAAAAACATTTCTTATTAGGGTTCGATTTTCAGAGGGGAGGGATGAGAGGTACTTAGTGCTCCCACATTAATCACAACATGTATTTAATATTAATTGATGTGTGAGTGTGTGGCATACAAACTGTGTTTGATCTAGTCTGGTGAGAACCGGTTGCGCATGCTTGATTCACGGGAGCGGCGCCGTCTGTCTCATGCTAAGCGCTACAAGCGTGAATGATCTCATACTGACGATGCTGACAGAAGTCGAATAATTACCACGAGTGAGTTTTAAAGCTTATACTTGTTGTCCAAAGATTGACGCTCATTGTTTGTGT
Source organism: Clarias pachynema (assembly GCA_030014365.1). Classification (NCBI taxonomy): domain Eukaryota; kingdom Metazoa; phylum Chordata; class Actinopteri; order Siluriformes; family Clariidae; genus Clarias; species Clarias pachynema. The sequence goes on from JAQMYL010000039.1 coordinate 28,482,371, forward strand.
GTGTGTTAATCAGCCAGTAGCTTTCATCTCTGTCTAATTCTGTTAGCTGGAGTTTTTTTTTTTATTATTATTGTAATGACTTATGACTTATCGTCAATGTTTTGTTTTTTCCCCTCCAGGCAGGTCCAGAGTAAATTGATGTTTTGCTGACTGAAAGCAATAGGTAGGAGCTTCATACGCAGTAGTAAGGTGATTTCTTTCCCAAGCCCTGAGCAAAGTGTGTGTGTGTGTGTGTGTGTGTTTGTGCGTATAAGCGATGCTCGCAGACTTTCCTCTGGTGCTGTAGCTCATTAATTATTAATGCTGAAGTGGAAACGCTGCATGGTCCGAGAGGGGGAGAGAGGGAGAGAATCGGCTTTGAGGACATGGACATAGATAGACCGGAGCTCAGCAACTGGGGATGTCGTGACAGAAAAAGAAGCAGAGACGAGCAAGAGAGAGAAAGTGAAAACAGAAACCTGAGAGAGAGAGAGCAAGGGAGAGTGGTGGAGCGAGAAACAGCGACAACAAAACGGTGGAGGAGAGGAAATGGAGGTTTCAATGAGAGGTGAAACAACTATACAAAAGAGAAATGAGGTGGAGAAGAAAAAGAGAAAAAAATGATGGGAAGTGAAGGAGACATAAGGGGGGGAAAGAAGGTCAAGAAGTGATGGAGCTAGAAAACAGTGAAACGAAACAAAAACTGCAGAAAAGTGACAGAGTAAATAAGGAAGTGAAGAGTTGAAGGGGGGGAAAACAAGAAAATGGGTAAAGTGGATAAAGAGGTGGGGAGGAGAAGAACTAAAGAAAGAGGAGTAAAAAGGGGGGTTAAAAATGTAAGGAAAATGATAGTGGAGAAGCAAAGGGAAATGAGGTAGAAGGGTAAAAATGCAAAAAAAACAACAACAAAAAAGAAGTGAAGTAGTGCAGGAGCCCCCCAAAAAAAACTGGAGGTAGAGAAAGGGGATGAGAAAAAGGTGGAGAGGTAAGAGGTGAGGGGAACTGAAGGGGAAAAGGTAAAATAGGTGGTGAAAATGTGAAGTGATTAAAAAGGAGGTGAAGAGTTGAAAAAGGTAAAGAAACTAGGGAAATAGATGAGAAGTGGAAGAAACATAGTAAAAGAAATACTGTACATGGAAAAGTAAATAGAGTGATTAAAAAGAAAAGGTGAAGGGGTAGAAACGGAGACAGAGAAGTGAAGGAGAAAAGGTGACGGGGTAGAAATGAATGAGGTGAGGTAAAGGAGAGATAGTGAAGGGTTAAAAAGGAGAAGGAGAGGTGAAGGAAAAAAAAGCAGAAGGAGAGGTGAAAGAGAAAAAAGCAGAAGGAGAGGTGAAGGGTTAAAAAGGAGGAGGAGAGGTGAAGGAGAAAAAAGCAGAAGGAGAGGTGAAGGAGAAAAAAGGAAGAGTGAGAAAAGGAGGAGACGTGAAGGAGAAAAAAGAGAAGAGGTAAAAAGCTGGTAGAGAAGTAGGGCTGGGCCGATAAACGATATCATATCGAATCGCGATTTATTTGATTTTAAAAACGATGAAAAGCTCTAG
>JAQMYL010000039.1:28483990-28498174 GCA_030014365.1 Clarias pachynema
GCAGCATTAACAGCTTATATCGAAATATATATCGTTATCGTTCAATATGGGCCAAAAATTATCGAGATTACTTTTTTTGCCATATCGCCCAGCCCTATAGAGAAGTGGAAACGTAAATAGAGTGATGAAAAAGAAACGGTGAATGGGTAGAAACGGAGAGAGAGAGGTGAAGGACAAAAAGAGAAGGGTGAGAAAACGAGGCAGGGAGGTAGAAAGGGCAGCGGGTTTTCTGAGGAGGTCCGGGGCTCGTCTGTCCTGCAGTTTGGTGGCGGGTTGCATTTTCTTTAAAGCAGACACCAGCATCAGCGCTTTAACACTCGACTCGTCCACAAGCGCTTCCTCAGGGAGCGAGTGAGTCCAGGAGCTCAGCGTTTCGGCCTCGGGGTAAGTAAGTGTGGAGCTGCCGCCGTGGGCGTGAGGTCCGACACTCAGTCTGGAGGAGATATCGATGTGTGAGTTCTGAAATGTGCTTGAGTTCACCTTTTTTTATAAAAAAAACAAGCAAAAAAAACAACACAAGCCCTTAGTGCGGTCCAGATGCCACAGGAACCTCTTTGTAGGCACTCTGTCGACGCGACCGGGCAGCGTACATCACGTGACATGGTTCCCATCACACGTCTCTCAAAGAGCAGACCATCAACACTGACCAGTGTTATGCTAGGAGAAGAAGATGAAGAGGATGACGGAGTCAGTCTGCGGTCTGCATATTGCACTACGAAGGCTAAACCCCGGGGCCGGTCGATGGTTTCAAATGATTTCTATAGGCAATAAGTGAAGCTAACAACCCGAGCGCCACTGATGAGTCACCGTCCCGCGAGAGACGCCCGCGGTCTCGCTGCAACATGACCGCTAAAAGCGATGACGTCATGCCTGGTGATGGGAAGACGCTTGTATTTCAGGAAGCGCTCGGATGTTTTACCATCCAGCGTATTGGATATCCATCAACATCAGGGGCAGCTGAGCTCACACTAACACACACACACACACACACACACACTTAGATTGCACGCAAATGTGGCTCATTAATAATAGAGCCTGTCTGCACCGTCTTTCTGTCCCACTTACTGTCCCAGGGTAATGTGGGTCGTCAGAAGTCCCTTCACACAGCATGGCTTCTACTAATAAGTGTGTGTGTGTGTGTGTGTGTGTGTGTGTGTGTGTGGTCATCAGGGTGAGATCAGATGTTTTATTCATGTTGATGAGGTGAGAGAGGAAAGATGCCGAATTCTGAGTCTTACCAAGTCTGAGCTAATGAGAAGAGTATGAATACACATACCTTAAACAACACCCAGTGTATCTCAGAGTGTGTGTGTGTGTGTGTGTGTGTGTGCGCGACATTGTCTTTGCTTCTTGTCTTGGTCCGTATTCGAAGGTGACAGAAAGAAAATGGAGAACAGCAGCTGTGTTGCGAGCGCAGTGATAATGATGTGAGAAAAAAAAGAAAAGAACAGGGAAGATTTTTTTTTTTACAGTATTGTTGTCAGAGCTTTGAGCTTATTACCTGAACATAGAGGTGTGTGTGTGTGTGATGAGTACTGCACTGCTAGGCCTTTTATGTCCATAAAATATAGCACTGATTGTTGTTACTGTACATTGATTATTAGAGTTTTGAGGTAGTGATGAATATTTCTTACTCTAGCGTCCACACCCTCTTGAGGAAGGTTCCACGGTCGAACCTTGAACCCCTCCCCAAAATCCTGACCTACAGTACTGTTACGACCTCATTCTTTTCTCCTCTCCAAGAACCTTTATTGGTACTAGAGATATTTATGGGCTATTAGGAATTTTTGGAATTTTGGAATTTCCTTCCACTGGTTCAGACTCATTCGATGATGTCATACGTTGCACTGAGCAGGAAGCGGTTTTTGGCGCGTATCTTTCTGCCATATGTTCTTCCAGCTGAGCTTCCTACTCTCCACTCTCCACGCTTTCCCGGTGTCCCCCCTGTCCAGCATATGAGACAAAAACACGGTGTACCGTACCATGCCGCTTGTTCTGTTCCAACACAACCAATCTTGTTCCAGGAACGTCGGTTTTGTTGTGTCTCCAGCCACCTCTTTACATCCTGAAACCAGAATTGATGCCTCATATGTACTGGTATGGTTAATACTATACTATATTAGTGGTGCTTGAGAAGCAAAGCGTATTGTATTTTTTAAATTTTTAAATTCTTCTTCCGTACAAAATTTGCCGCTTAACTAGTCTTGTACCGTTTGTCGTAGACCCATGAAGGAGGTGTCAAATCGTGCTGCTTATTCAGGAATGCTATTATTCAGGGTGCTATGACTTTTCTAAAGGGTGGGGGGTAAAAGGGCCACAATATTCCATAGACTTAACATTGAGACAAACTTTGATGGATTCTAACGCAGCGCAAGAATTTTGTAGAAATCTCAAATTCACCACATTTGAAGAGGCTTGCAAGGTGTGTCAGAGCACACCCCGCATGAGGGCATAAGTTGTACTCCTGGGGTGCAAGAGGTACCCAGATGTGCTCCTATTGACATATTATGAAGAAGGTACTCCCCATTGGAACAGGAAGTGCTCACAGTTGTGTTCCCTGCGATGGTAACGTCCATAGAAACTTTAAAACTGAACCTAACTGTTGTGAGTCATTTTACTCAGGCAACCAATCAGTCTCTCAGGATCATTGTGAAGCTGTCAAGCCACGCCCTGGCAACCACTTTGGAGCACCTCAGCGACTGATCCTGTAGACTGTCATTATAAAAGGCCCAGAGGCCCAAGTTTTGCACCACTCACATTTTATTCAGAAAATATACCCGTCTAGTCATTATTAATATTAGTAGGAGTATTAATAGTATTAACCAAATATCTCCTACAATTTATATACAGTACCAGTCAAAACGTTTGGATTTATTTTCTACATTCTAGAACAGGGGTCTCCAAATCCAGTCCTGGAGGGCTAGTGACCAGCACAGTTTGTAATTCACCAACACCTAAACACACCCACTGAACCTAGTAATTAACAGATTATCTGTGTTTGAGAAGTAGAATCACCAAACTGTGTTAGACTCTGGCCCTCCAGGACTGGATTTGGAGACCCCTGTTCTAGAACAATAATGGATTTTCTTCAGGTAATTACTTCATGAAGACCTTCCCAGGAAAGCAAAACCAAAACGTTACCTCTGCTGCAGAGGAGAAGTTCATTTAGAGTCACCAGCCAAAGAAATCACAGATTAACACCAAACAGCACCTCAGATTAGAGCCATTATGAAGGATTTACAGAGCAGAAGTAGCAGATACACCTGTCCTCTTCTATAGTTTTTCGAATATCCAGATGTCCCACATTTATTAGATTTCATGATCAATATTAGAGCGGAAACGTAACGAAAAAGAAGGAGGAGGAGGAGGATGATGATCCTCACTGAATTATTCAGACTGCATTAAGTTTGGGCCTGATTTAGAGTCTCGAATTCACCCTACTCGTGGGATGGAATTGATGGATTAATGGGTGGATGAATGATAGACGCTGGATAGATAGATGGATAGATGATTGATGGATGGATGGACGGGGCAGTGGATACATAGATATGTGGGTGGATGGTTGGATGGATGGATAGATAAATTGATGGAATGTTACCTCTGCTGCAGAGGAGAAGTTCATTTAGAGTTACCAGCCTCGGAAATCACCACTTAACAAACAGCACCTCAGATTAGAGCCGTTATGATAAGGATTTACAGATCAGAAGTAGCAGATATACATCTCAATATCAACTGTTCAGTGGAGATTCTTGATGTCTCTCGGCTCCCTTCCTTCCTCTTCCTCCTCTATAGTTCTCCAAACATCCAGATGTGGCACATTTATTAGATTTCATGATCAATATTAGAGCGGGAGCGTAACGACGAATAAGTAGGAGGAGGAGGAGGAGGATGATCCTCACTGAATTATTCAGACTGCATTAAGTTTGGTCCTGATTTAGAGCCTCTAATCCACCCTACTCAGGGGATAAGTGTACATTTATGTGATTGAAGCATGTAATAATTTCATGATTCTCCGAACCAGTTTACTGTACTGCGGCACAGACTGCACTGAGGTGTAATGAGTAGGTGCTCTGGAGGCTTTCGGGTTTTGCGACGTTTGACTGCGGTTTATATAAAATGACTTACTAAACAGGATAACGCACAAGCTAGCGTCATAACAAACAGGATGAAGCATGACCTGCTGAAGTGCTGAGTGGCTAACACCAGCATGACATGAGTGGGAGTTCAGGGAAATGTAGCCAGCTCTCTGGGTGGGCCTTGGACGTTATTGAGCAATGAACGCAAGGGATGGATTTTTATCCTGGATTTTCTCCTCGAGCACTGTTTGACATTCGTAAACTAGCAATCCTGCGGTGGAGCAGGTAGCATTGCTGCCTCACAACTCCACCATCCCTGGTTCATTCCTGAGTTTGATCAGTTCCTGTGGGCGTGTCCTCCCCAACAATCACCAGCTCAGATAACTCACCCTGGGTGGCAATGAGTTTGTAAATCTGTGTGGTCTCCTAGCAACCAGCGAGACTTCTAATGTTAGCGTTAGCAGGTCATTCTCAACTCCTTGAAACTATTTTATTAGTATTATTATTATTATTAAATCACAAAAAATTACAATATTTAAAAGTATAAAAGTACAAGGTTCATGTGAAAGATTATTATACATTTATAAAAAAAAAGTAAAAAAAAATAAACCTTTACCAAAATATGCAGTAGATAACAGTAGACAGAATAAACTAACAAATAAACAGACAAATTAATAAAAAAGAGGGGGGGAAAATAAAATAAACAAACTAAATAGCAATAAGAAAAAAGAAATCAGTGCTCCATTGACTAAATCAGAATGTTGAGACAATAACAGGAGATTTAACTTCTCAAAACTATGGAAAGGTGAGTTGTGTGTACAGTATGTTGACGATCTGTCAAGTAGGCAGCAACTTCACCCAGACGCTCCAGAAATGTGAAAAGAGACGTTTCTTCAGGTGTTCTCAGTCCAAAGTTTCCCCCCTGTTTGAGCGTACCGTACTGTATGTAGCCGAACTAGAGGACGAAGCGAGTGCCTCATTAGCAAGCCAAGTGCATGTGATGTTCCTGTTTGTGAGAATGAGAAGTTGACGCTCGGGTTGCAGACGAACGAAGGTCAGAGACTTTATTTTAAGACTGCGCCACGAGAGGTTCATAAAGTCTGATTATATGCAGAGACGCAGTTCTCCATCTGTAACCAGCTCAGGGTGATGGCTCTCCAGCTGCTCCTGTGCCCAGCTGTTATTAGACGCATCAACCCCCCAATAACACACACACACACACACACACACACACACACCTCTTTAATTTTCTTTTTGTTTAATCTCTGTGTTTCTGTCTGCTGCCTCCTCGAGTAGACTGTAATGCTGTCATTAGCTATTCATGGCTCTTTGTTCTGAAAGGCGGGATGATGACGATGGGGACGAATAGTGCCATCAGGAGAGAGCAAGGCTGCACTTAGTGTGTGTAGTGTGTGTGTGTGTGTGTGTGTGTGTGTGTGTGTGTGTGTGTGTGTGTGACCTTGTTATTATTCCATCAGTTCCGCATTGCTTTTGTGCCGCCGGATTCAGCCATGTTCACACCGCATTTGCCCTCCAAATGAAGCTTCTATGAGTTTATATGATGAGTTTATACACACACACACACACAAAGTGCACTTCCTGATGCTTAAGTGTGAGTTTAGTCAGCGGATAAGAGCAGGTTAGTGTTAGCTGAACATCCATCATGCAGACAGATTATAAAATTAAAGATAATCAAATTACATTGCTAAAAGATTTCCTACAATGTCTCATCTCTCTCTCTCTCTTACTCTCTCTCTCTTACTCTCTCTCTCTTACTCTCTCTCTCTCTCTTACTCTCTCTCTGTCTCTATCAGAAACTTTCAGAAGGTATAAAAAGTGCATTAGACCGGTCTCATGTCCTCTCATAACTAATTAGCGTTACTGCTGTGTAACTACTTAAGCATTAATACTAAATAAATAATGTAATGTGGTCTAAATTTTGCAGCATTATTTCATTATTTCACTTTGTAGAAATTTCGAAGAGGCTTGTAAGCCGTGTCAGGACACACCGCCTGAGAGGGTATAACGACGGGCTGCAAGAGCTGCCCAAATTTCCCCCATTGACATATTATGGAGACGGTACTCCCTATTGAAACAGGAAGTGCTCACAGTTGTGTTCCCTGCTATGGTAACGTCCATAGGAACTTTAAAACTGAACCTAACTGTGGATCCCATTGTCAAAGAGACATGAGGGGGGGGTGGGACTCAGTTTACTCAGGCGACCAATCAGACTCTCAGGATCATCATTGTCAAGCTGTCAAGCTGTAATTCAGAATATTTTAACATAATTATTGGTGGATGTGATCGACGTGTGGATAGATAGATAGATAGATAGATAGATGTGTGATTGGATTAATGATGAAAGGATGATAGAAGGATGAATAGGTGACTGGATAGATGATTAATAAATGGATGGATGGATGGGTCAATGGATAAATAGGTAGATAAATGTGTGCATGGATGGATAGATAGATAGATTGATGGATGGATGGGTCGATGGATTGATGAATGACTGGATGAATAGATAGATAGATAGATAGATAGATAGATAGATAGATAGATAGATGTGTGGATGGATGGATGAATGGGTAGATGATTGATGGATTAATGGATGGATGGATGATAGACAGATGGATAGATGATTGATGGATGGATGGATTGATAAATGACTGGATAAATTGATGTATAGATAGATAGATAGATAGATGATTTATGGGTGAATGAATGGATAGATAGATGGACGGATGGATGCAGTCTTATTGGAAATGTAAACTGTAATACAGGATACTCAGTAATACTTCTCACTGTATCTGGTGAAGTTTGGTAAAGAACCACATATGGGTGTGACTGACAGGTGTCCGTATACTTTTGGTCTGAGAGTCTGTGCTCAAAATCAAATCAAGGAGTGGGTTTAAACACACACACACACACACAAGCGGAGGAAGGAGTGCCTGTATAATGAAACATTATTGCCTTTACAAAGCATTGCGTGAGTTTCCCCAGAGACAGTGTGTCTCCATAAGTATTGGCACCCCCTGATTTACAGTATGGGTTTCAGTAGGTTGGGGGAAAATATCTTTGTGGTTAATGAGCTTAATCTCTTCCTGAAACTAGAACCATTATTTTAAGTTCACTTATTCTTAAAAGCCTTTACTTCTTAATATCTGTGTCCAGTGTCAAAAGTATTGGAGTTAGTGTTTGGCTAATAGAACAGCCCTGAGTCTTACGTACCTTGATGAGATTGTAAAGTCCGAGACCATTAAAATCGGGTTTTTCAAGATGTAAACCCCGCCGGCGATACAATGTTCTTGGTGCAACCGAAAACGTGTAAAGTTTAAAATCAATTAAAAATTTTCGGTTGAAGAAGTTTAAAGTTTAAAATACAGTAAGAAATATTAAACATACACTTGAAATGTAACTTCTAGACTTTAAAGCTTTAAGTTTATTCACTTTAGACACAGTTTTACTTACAGCTTTACTTACAGTAAAAGTCAAATCTGAACACCATGAAGATCATAAGTCTAAGTATGTCTCACCTCTTCTGTTCTTTCTGTTCTTCTTTTTCACAGTTTTCGTGTGTGATCGTGCGTGTGTGTGCTTGCGCGTGTGAGCGTGAATGTGTGTGAGCCGGTCATCATGGCCTCAGAGGACGTGACCTTGGAGAATCAGCTTCACAGTGCGCAGAAGAACCTGCTGTTCCTGCAGCAAGACCACGCCAACACTCTGAAGGGCCTGCATGCGGAAATACGCCGCCTGCAGCAGCACTGCACTGGTACACACACACACACACACACACTGTGCTTCTGAGGACCTTCCACTGACATTATTGATAATATTACTACCAATATATGCTTTTTTTTTACTTTTTTTTTTTTTATCTCTTTTTTTAAGACATAAAATGTTGTTTTTGTAGTTTTGTCGTTTTTCCTTGTCGAGACCAGACACACTGCGAGATATTCCTAGTATTGTGGAGACATCTGCAGTACTTAAAAAAGTTAGATTGCATCATACTGTACATTAGGTACATTACTGTACATTACTGTACATCATACATTGTATATTATTTTTAAAGGTTTAAGTAAGAGATCATCCTTTACGTACACAATAATATAACGATATTAATAAAAGTGAGATATCTCTTGATGATGATAAAGCCATATTCTCTCTCTCTCTCTCTCTCTCTCTCTCTCAGATCTGACATATGAGCTGACATGCCGAAGTTCTGACCCGAGCGGTAAGTGTCACACAAACAGGTTTATTATTTCAGAGGCAGCCTTTGGACCAGGTTTCCCTTTTCTCGGCTCTACTGTGAAAAGTTTTGTTTCTTGGTGATTAGTGCTGGTCCTCTGGTGGTGATTGAACCAGTTCACACTGCAGTGGGCAGTAAATAAGGTTTTAGTACCACTGCAGAAAAAACAACGAGGGAGGAGAGAAGAAGGAGAGAAAGAGAGAGATCAGGAGAGAAAGGGCCCTCCATCCCCAAACACACACACACACACACATATATATTACCATGGCCCTGTCCTGTAACCTGGCAACCGCTGCCCCCCCCGACACACACACACACACACACACACACACACAGTGACCTACGTCTCCTGATGGATTGAACTTTAGAGTCCAGAGACCAGAGATATTTGTCAGTTTGTTTATCTGTCTATCTATCTGTCTGTCTGTCTGTCTGTCTGTCTGCCTCTCTACCAATTCTATTCTATTCTATCTATCTATCTATTCTGTTTATCTATCTACCCTTCTGCCTTTCTACCCATCTATTTGTTTATCTGTGTCTGTCTGTCTCTCCACTTGTCTATCTGTCTGTCTCTATCCATCTATATATCTGCTTTTATTTGTTTTATCTGTCGTTCATCGGTTGGTTTTGTTGTTTTGTTGACATCAGAAACACCGTCAGATATTCCGAGTATTGTGGAGAGCCTTGTTCCTCCCCAAGATATAAAAACATGTACACGTTACAGTAAATTGACATCTACAGTACGTATAAAGCTTGTAGAATGCATTACTATGTGTCCATCTTCCTTTTCACACTTTTTGTCTTTTTCCCCTTTTGTTCTATTCATTTCTATTGTATTCTCTGCTCTTTTCATTCTGTTCTAATTAAATCTGTTCTGCTTTTTTCTACTTTATTCTGTTCTGCCTTTTGGCTTCATATTTTCTGTTCTGTTCTGTTCTTCTGTTTGGTCTTTTCCATTTTACCTTGTTCTGTTCTCCTCTGTTGTGCTTTATTCTGTTCATTTCTCTTCCATTCTTTGATCATTCTTTGATTTATTCAGTCTATTTGATTTATTCTGTTCTATGAGCTTCTCTTCCTCTGTGTTCTCGTCTATTGTTTCGTAATCTGGTCTGTTCTGTTTAATTCTGTTTGTTTAGGATCTAATCAGTTCAGTTATTTTCTGTTCTGTTCTATTCTGTTTGGTTCACTTCTCATAAACACTACCATGCCTAAAAATGTATCTCACACACACAAACACACACACACACACACACTACTATTTCATTCAGACGCCTTTATCTTAGATTACACACACAATATTGTGACCAGTTCATGTGTGAAAATGATTCCTCGTGCTCCAAGAATCCACTCGTACACACTCTGGGTCCTGGAATATGGCTCGTGCCATCAGGGAAGAAGAAAACCTCCATAGATGTGATAACCTGGTGATTCAGTACATTCAGGTCGTCAGCTGACTTCATTTTATTGCCCCATAACGTTGCTGAGTCTCGACCTGAGCGACTGAATCAACCCCAGATCATAACACTGTCTCCAGAGGCTTGTACAGTGGACACTATGCATGATCGCTTCATCCGCTTCCCTTCTTACCCTGACACGCCCATCACTCTGGAATAGGCTCAGTCTGAACTCATCAGGTCACATGACCTTTTTTCTATTCCTCCAAAGTCCAATCTTTAAGCTACCTAGAAAACAGTGTTTTTCTGATGAGTCTGGATACATAGCTGTTTAGTCCCAATCCTGTGAGTTCTCATTACATTGTGTGTGTGTGTGTATGTGTGTGTGTTGAAATGCTCTTACTTTGCATCCCCACATTTCTTCTGCACTATCCTTATAGGTTTTAATGACGCTTTGGACAGTTCTTAAGCCAGTTCCAGTTTAAATCTCACTTCTGTTGTTTCTTATTCCCTTCTGTCTAGTTAAGTGCTGTCTTATCATATTTCCTTTGCTGTACTGTAGATTTCTCTCTTCTATTCTGTTTTATTTTATTGCGCTCTCCTCTGGTCTGTTGGATCCTGTTTATTTTATTTCATTCGTTTCAGTCTGAGTTTATTTGTAAAGCACTTTTAACATTGGACCTTGTCATAAAGCAGCTTTACAGAAATTTAAATTATTGATGAATTTAAAAATTGGTAAGCAAAATGTATAGATTTTTAGCTTCTCTTTAATTCCATACTGCCAGTCAAAAGTTTGGACACCCCGTCTAATTCCTAACCCCTTCTAACTTTTTTCTGATTTTTATTTCTTATAATAATGCACTGAAGGCGTTTATCCAAAATACACAATAATATCCTTTGAACAGTTGATATTGAGATGTATATCTGCTACTTATGCTCTGTAAATCCTTCATAACGGCTCTAATCTGAGGTGCTGTTTGGTGTTAATTGGTGATTTCTGAGACTGGCGACTCTAAATGAACTTCTCCTCTGCAGCAGAGGTCAGTTTTGGTCTTGCTGTCCTGGGAAGGTCTTCATGAGAGGCAGGTTCATCATGGAGCTTGATGGGTTTTGAAAATGCACTCGACACAATACTGTTCTTACAAGAACTGTTCCAGAACAGCTGACCTTCGTGTCTTAAAAATAACAACTGACTGTCACTAACTTACCTTATGCCATATGTGTTATTTCATAGTTTTGAAATAGTAAAATCCAGTATTGTTCTAGAATGTGGAAAATAAATCCAAACTTGTGTACTAACCTTGGACTGGTACTGTTCATCGTATCCTAATGTAAAATATATTATTACCAGAGGGTGGGTAGAGTAGACAAACAATGTACTCAAGTAAGAGTAGCTGTACTTCAAGAAATATTACTCAAGTAGAAGTAAAAAAAAGTATTTGGGGAAAAGATACTCGAGTACTGAGTAACTGTTTCATCATAATGTTCGATTTAATTTTTTTTAGAAATTATGTAAGCAGTCAGACAAAATGATAAAATAATGTACAAATTGCGACATTTCCAAATAATAAAATAAATGAAATAAATGTAATAAAAATAAACGAATAAAACTAAATATCTTTACAAAATAGCAAATTAAGGAATAAGAAACACGAATTTCCTAATCTCCCTTTTTTCACAGTATAAAGCATTTGAAATAAATATCTACTATAGGTAACATATGTGTGAACAGTGTAAAGATACTACATTTCCAGTGTTAGATCCACTGTACTATAAGAGGTCTCACTTTACCATAAACTGTGTCCAGCAGAACAAATGTAAGAAACCTATGTTTTTTAGCCTCTGGTTTATTTGCTAATTATATATGTTAAGATCGCAACATTAAATAAAACAGCTAAACTAACCGCAACATGTTTCGCTCCCCCTCCTGTGTGGTCATTTGACTTCGTGAAGGTATTGGTTTTACGGCTGATTGATCAAACAGAGTCATGTACTTATTGTTGCTACATCTGATTGGTGAAACAGTCACGTGGTAGATCTACCGGCTGTAAAAACAAAGAATATCCAAAGTGTCGAATAAACGGTTAGAAAAGTAACGAGTCGAGTATAGCCGAATGTAGCGGAGTGAGACTAGCGTTTCTTCTACTCTACAAATCTACATCAAGTAAAAGTAAAAAGTATGGTGCAGTAAAACTACTCATAGAAGTACATTTATTTTCAAAAACTTAAGTAAATGTAACTCATTATTCTGATTATAACATCATATTTTATTGTGATCTTTCATGTTCTGTTGCATCGTGTTCTATTCTCCTCATATTGTGTCACATTCGGTTATTTTGGATTGGGTTCCATTTATTTGATCTTTTTTCTTTGTTCTTGTCTTGTTTCTCGTTCTTCGCTCTCTCGTTTTATCTGTCACACTCTCAGCTGCGACTCGTTTTCTTCCTCGGCTCCGTATTTCCGTGTCAGCTCGATCACAGCGTTACTCTTTAACTGCCAGGTGTAGAATTAAGTGAAACTTTGCTGTGCTGTATGATGTGTTCCTGCTAAAGAGCCTGAGCTGACGGAGCGATTAAGATCAGTCCTCCGTAGTGAAGGCTGCAGCTCAGGAAACGAAGTAAAGCAGGACTAAATTACGTTACAGCGGTGCGGCTCTGGAAAGTGAAATAAAAAGCCTGGTGAGCTCCTGTAAAGGGCTTTTAGCTCTCCGCTTGCGTACTCACAGTAAGTGTGATGTTTCTGGTGTAGCGCCTGCGTTTGGCTAATTTGATAGGTGTCTGTCTTCTTTTCTCCCTGATGCTATTTTTGTGGTGATAAATAAAGGAATTGGGACATCGGAAAGCCAGGGGTTTCTTTCTCACTTTTTTCATATGTGGAAAATTCGCTTTGATATACAAATGTTTTAATTAAATATAATATGTATTTATAATATAACATAACAAAAACACGCTTCCGGAATGAATTATGCTCGCAATCCAAGGTTTCGCTGTACTCAGGTGTAGCTACTAAATGTGAAACACCTTTAAACACACACACAAAAATTTTTTTTTTCATAATTGTGTAGACCAATAACGTATAACTGTACACAAGAGACAAGGAATTAGCTAATACACACTCACACTGTGTCCTGGAGAGGAAAAACTGAACATTCTGCCCGGAACTCACTCACTCACTCACTCGTGTCATTTGTATTTGTTTTATTGCGCTATTATAAAATATAAATATAAATATATATATAGTCACCCGTAATTAGAAACTCATAATGTTTTTTTTGTTTGTTTGTTTTGTTTTCTAATCAGGCAAAATGGCGTGTCTGGAAAATTCAAAGTAATTAATAATTTTCAAACAAGAGTGTGTGATGGGAATTAGCTCTAATCATCAGTTGTTGTTGTTGTTGTTGTAGAGATGGCACAGGAAATAAGATTACACACAGCAACGCCATAGCAGCACTAATGCTCATGGGCTAATGCATTATCTGTAGCCTGTCCTGTCTGGACAGCCTGTCTCTCTTTCCTCTCTCCTTTTTTTTTCCTCCTCTATCTCTCTTTTTAGAAATATGAACTGTTACTCAGATCAGGTGGCGTGTACGCAGTCTGCACGGTTAATCAGTCGTCAGGGCTCGTTGATTGACAGCCGTCATGTCGCGTCTCTCGGGCTTGTCTCAGACGGATGTCCTTCTGAGTGTGAGCGAGTATACAGTAGAGACGTAATTAGGTTTACACATGTACTGTATGTGATTATGGACTCGCGTGACCGGAAAGGTTAGACAGAGAGCTGAGCTCATGTGTGAGTCACACCACGCAGTGACATGAGCTCATCCTCTAGACTACCTCTGACAGAGAGACAGAAAGAGAGAGAGAGAAAGGGGCGGTAATCTCAGGGGATCTTATAATTCTGTTCGATTTCTATTTCGAGTGCAACAATGATGCTATAGATGATGCCACATATAGAACATAATTAGGAACAAAAGATAATGTATTTCTGTTGTAGTCTCTCCAGTGTATTCATGGACGTTGTGATTGTTAAAGATCGCAGTTTGTTTTTATATTTTTAGCATAAATTGCTTATATGGCTTGCAAACAAAACAAAAAAAACACATGAATTAATATTTAAATGAATTGGGTGCGCCATAAAAAAAAAAAAGTTTTAATTAAACAGACAGCACGGTGGTGTAGTGGTCAGCACTGTCGCCTTGCACCTGCAGGGTGGAGGTTCGATTCCCGTCTCGGGGTCTGTCTGTCTGTGTGTGTGGAGTTTGCTTGGTGGGTTTCCTTCAGTTTCCTCCCACAGTACTGAGACATGCGGAGTAGACTAATTGGTGTTTCCAAACTGCCCTGTAGTGTATGAGAATTAATAAAATTTAACTTTTTTTGTTTATAGTTGATAACCAGTGTTGCGGGACGTTACTTTTTAAAGTAACTAATTACATTACAAAATTACTGTCTTTAAAAAGTAATCAGTTACA
>JAQMYL010000039.1:28502872-28516023 GCA_030014365.1 Clarias pachynema
AGAGAGAGAGAGAGAGAGAGAGAGAGAGAGAGAGAGAGTGTGTGTGTGTGTGTGTGTGTGTGTGTGGACCTGTCAGGCCCTGATAGAGTGCTTATACATGCAGAACAGCTGCAGAGCTCAGGGATGCTAAAGTGGAATATAATGAAGAGCAAGATTCTAGCACTCAAAAGAGAATTCATCTCTATCTGACAACTTACTTTTGACACACACACACACACACACACACACACACACACACACACACACACACACACACACACACACACACAATTCATCTCTATCTGACAACTGCTACACTGTCTAAGCAGCACTAAAAGCAGTGTTTCTGGCACCACTGTCCTCACACACACACACACACACACACACACACACACACACACACACACACCACTCATCATATAAAACCCAGCGTTTTTTTTTTTCTTCTTCTTCCCTCCTTGACAAGAGACGTGTTTCTTGCAGACGGAGACACCGGACACGCGCGTCCGAGTGTGACAGTGGAACGGTGGAGGCAGATTAGCCGAGTCAGCGAGATATTAAAACACGGTTTTGACGGAAACGCTTATCCAGCACTCGGAACCCTCTCGCTTCAACCCGGACCGACGGACCGGACTGAAATCCGAGCTGTTCCGCTATCAGGTGCCGGAATTCGCTGAGTACGGACGCGTCGCTTCGTAGTTACGGCTGACGGCTCGTGAAGGCGCTGAGGGTTTCGAGTGACGCTCGGAGCGATGAACAGAGGAGAGCTTCAGAAACGCTGCCTCACTTCACTCTGCGACTTTTATTGTAAAATAATGAACAATAAAAAAGTTTTTCTTTTTTTTTTTTTTTTTATATCATCAAGACAGAATAAATCACCCTTAAGTGAACTAGTGAGTCTCATTTAATTAAAAAGTCCATGTTGAAGCCTCCGAGTGGTGCAGTGGTAAAGTGCTCGCCCCATCATCCGGAGATCGCTGGTTCGGTTCCCGGGTGATGCTGTAACCTCTCACAGTCGGAGGTCTCGAGAGAGCTGATTGGCCGAGCTCTCTCAGAGGGGAGGGATGAGAGGTACTTAGTGCTCCCACATTAATGACGGCTCTACAGCCAATCAGGGGCATCTGTGAGCTCGTGCATGCGGAGGGAGCGGATAGCGCTGTCCTCCGAGTGTGTTACGCCGCCCCTAACGGTGCGTGAGCGAGCAGTTCGAAAACATGCGGACGGCTGGCGTCATGTGGTTCGGAGGAAACACGTGACAACCCTCGGCCCTACTGGCTGAATGGTAGTAAGTAGCCTTAATGTGGGAGCCCCTAGTGGCGGGAGGGAATTGGACATGATTAGATTGGGGAGAAAATCTGGAAAAATTTAAAGAAAAAGAAAAAAGAAAAGAAAAAAAAAGGCCATGTCTGCTTTCAGATTGGACACGTTTGCTTCTGCTCTCTCCTGTCCCCTTCCCCCCCCCCCACCCACATCAGCTTTCACATTACTAACACCGCTCCGTACCCGAGGACACTGGTTTTACTACACACTCCGATACAGCAGGGGGCAGGACGAGGCTTCATGTTGCCAACAAACAAAGAAGACTTCATCCGTGACACCGTCCGTCTCCCTTCCCCTTTGTCTGTGACCCCGTCTGTCCGTCCGCCCGTGACCTCATCCGCAACCCCGCCCCCCTTCGTCGTCGCCTGTGACACCGCCCGTCCGCCCCCGCCGCCGTTCCTTGACCCCGTTCCGTCCGCCCCATTCGTCTTCGTCCGTGACCACGTCCGCCCGTCCCCCTTGGTCTTCGTCCGTGACCCCGTCCCTCTTTGTCCATGACCCTCTCTGTCTGTCTCCTGTCTCCCTTTGTCTGTGATCATGTCTGACTCTCTTTCTCTCTGTCCATCTTCAGCTGTTTGTCTGCCTGTCTCTTTGTCAGTCTCTCCCTCTCTCTCTGGATGTCTCGAGCACGTTATGACGGTTTGAACGTAATCTGAATGGTAACCTAAACACAGAAGTGGACCGCTGTTTAGACCTGTGACGTCATCATGTGTGACTGTCCGTCTCCTTCAAACTGTGTGTGTGCGCAGCACAAGCTGACCGCGTTCTCAGACCTGCACTGCCATTGCTGAAGTAGGAAGGACAGCGAGAGGGACACGCTTGACATTTTCTCTGACACATCAGCAATATTAGACACAGCTCGAAAGTCGCCTTAATCGTACTCTTCTTCTTAATGTTTGTTAGTAGCTTGCAAACCAACTAGGCGCATCCTACAAGTTCAGAGTTCGTTGTGTCAGAGGAGACAGACGGTGTTCATGGCATCACACGTTTTACACAGCAGTCCTTCAGCAAACCGTGCGCAATGGAATGGGAGGATCGGGAGCGGTTGTGTAAGGAAGATGGGAGGGTTGTGTAAGGAAGTCTCTAAAACATTCCAAACATGAGAGCAGCAGAAGAGAGGTACAGAGCTCAGTGTGTTTTTAAAAAAAAAGAAGAAGAAGAAGAAAAAAAAAACCTCACTTTTTACATTCTTAAAAGTGAATATCAGTTTTAAATCTTACAGATGTGTGAGCAGCGTCTGTGCTGTAGCACAAAACCTCAGTGCAGAATTTCCACCAACACCACACCACTTCCCACTCGACGGCTGAGCAAGTAGTAAAAAAAAAAAAAAAAAAGTGTGTGGGGGGTAAAGTGGTGTCAGGGCTTGGGGTCATCGCAACAACAACAACAAGAACGAGTGAAACCCCGTGTCGTGAGAAAACTAGTTACAGCTCTGTGTGTGTTTCTGCCTTAAGAGAAGGAACTTCCTGGTCGGTGTTCTTTAGATGTTTACAGACTTGTTGTGTGGACAGAAGTTAACTAATATCTGTCTGTGGGGAGAACAACAACAAGCTTGACTTTGACAGGACAGCAGCAAAATGTCCCCCGATTCATGAGACACGCTCGATGTGAAGACACGAAGCAACACACACAGAGACTGAAAGGGAGAGGGGGGGGGGGTAAAGAAAACCGCTAAAGAGAAGCTGAGAGGTAACACGACAGACAAGAGAGGAAACATGTGAAACTGAAAGTGGGGCGAAGTGAACCCTGTGTAGAAAGGGCAAGAACGAGGGCGAGACAGAGAGACAGACAGAAAACAGGAGAGAAACAACAAAAAGACATATTGAGAAATGGAGAAAGAGACCGAGCGAGACAGAGAGAGACACACTGAGAGAGACTGAGAGAGACACAGAGAGACACAGAGAGACAGAGGTACAGACACCGAAACTGAAAGAAAAAAGGAGGAGAGACAGACTGAGAAAGAGGCAGAGAGAAAGATATAGAGACTAAGAGACATACAAAGAAAGAGAAAAACAGAGGGAGAGACATACAAGAGAGGGAGAGACAGGGTGTGTGTGTGTGTGTGTGTGTGTGTGTGTGTGTGTGTGTGTGTGTGTGTGTGTGTGTGTGTGAGAGAGAGAGAGAGAGAAGTGAAAAGGAGAGAACTTCCTGAGAGAGCAGTCGCTGCACTCTGTCCTCTTCCATTCATCTCCCAGGACAAGGAAAGAGCACAGGAGGCAATGATGACTGTGTGTGTGTGTGTGTGTGTGTGTGTGTGTGTGTGTGTGTGTGTGTGTGTGTGCGTGTGTGTGTGCGTGCGTGCGTGCGTGCGAGAGAGAGAGAAAGTTAAAGAGAAGGAGAGATTAATAAAGAATAGTGTGTGAGGCAGGCAGGCAGTACGGTGGAGGATTAAAGGGAATTAAACTCTTAAAAAATTAGGAATGAGGAGCTTTTGTTGTCTTTTCCTGGGTCACCCCTGCACCCCTGCACCCCTGCCCTCCCAATTCTCCCCCCCTTCCCCCCCCCCTCTCCCACAGCACTGGCATCCTGCAGCTGTGTGCCAGTCACCACTGTGTCCCGCATCTCAATGAGTCTCCGTCAGCGGAACCCCATCCACGCCATCGCGTCTACGGTCAGAACACACACACACACACACACACACACACACACACACACACACACACACACACACAGATTACAGCCAGTAAAGTATGAGCAGGACTGAAAAGCAAACCATGAAGCTATAGAAATCACACTATGTATCTCTCAGTACTATAATATCCAAGTAATTAATAATGTAGCCACACACACACACACACACACACACACACACACACAAACAGCCTGAAGTACACAGTTAAAACACCGGGACGGTGATGTAATCAGGAGAGCGGATGTGTGCTGCTAATACGACTTAACGAGACACGAGAAACGCATCAGCTTCTGTATAACCCGCTGATTATGCAAAGCTGCAACGAGCAACAACACGACGAGTTTTCACGTTCGGTATCGCGGCGCTTTTTTGGACGCCGGTCAGAAACGAGTGTGTGTACGCATGCCAAATGTTTCACTTTCCCCTCACCTCATTCACACTTCCACGCCAACTCGCTTTCTCTCGCAGTCGGGGTTTTCATTATTTATTTTTGTTTGTTTTTGATCTCTTGTAAAAAATAAACTCAATATCAACAGCCAACTCTTCTCATCGCCTCTCATCATACAGTAGACGCATATTTACAGATGATGCGCACTGCGGTAGTAAAGCAGGTTTGCACTGTCCCTCTGTCCCTCTGTCCTTCTGTCCGGCTCTCGCTCACGTGACTGTAGACTCCTGCTGCTTTCTCAAACTGTCACATATAAAGCAAGTGATTATACAAACAAACTGGCTCTGTGGAGGCTTTATTTTTTTATGCATACACCATGTGTTGCACACACTACAATACTTCTCTACATACAATCATGTATAAAAGTTATTGCTCCCTCTTTTTCTTTTAATGTTTTTTGTCTAAAAAAAAAAAAAAAAACATTTTGTTGCTGCACATCAATCTGGAAAAGGTCACTACAGAAGATAAAGATTATTCACAACTCAAAATCATCGTCAAGACAAGCGCCGGTTTTCCCAGCAGTGGGTCGTCCCAGCACATTGACCCAAAGGTAAGACTGTGCAAAATCTCAGAGAAATACAAAAAAACAACCCTTCAGGCCTCACTGATCAGGTCAGATGTTTAAGTCCTAAAATCCATGACAGCACAATTAGAAGAAGACTGAACAAGTACTGCTTGTTTGGAACGTTTGGAAGGAATAAAACAAGGAAGTGCAACCAAGGTTTCGGGAAACTGCATCTGAACAAAGCTTAAGACTTCTGGAACATGGACAAGTCCTATGGACAGATGAGACCAAAGTGGAGCTGTGTGGCCTTAATGCCCTGTACAACAGAAACACCTCAAATCCATCCAGTGTAATGGTGATGATTTGGGCTTGTTTTTGCAGCTACAGGACCTTTCAGTCATTCAGTAGAACATGAAATCTACTGATATTTATCTCAGAGTAATGTGAAGCCAACTGTCTGACCGCTAAAACTTGGGTCCTTCAACAGGACAATGATCTTCTGAAGCACATCAGTAGAACTACATCAGCGTGCCTAAAAAATAAAAGATTTAAGGTTTGGGAAAGGTCTACGTAGTCAAGTCCAAACATCAACCCAATTGAAACACTGTGGAGGGGCATTAAGAGAGCTGTGTGTCAGGGAATGCCGAAAAAACCTCAATGAACTGATGTAATGAGTAAAAATTTACAATAAGCAGTGGTGTAAAGAAGGATGCTGTGAGGAAATTATTTATCAGCAATAACCTGAAGTAAAGTGATGAATCTACATGCTATTGAATCATGGGGTGCACTTAGTATTGCCCACATGTTTTTTTTTGTTTTTTTTTGGCTTCATTTTTGTTAAATAAATAATGGTGCAGTGAAAAAAATGGCTATATGTTGTCCGTCTGAGGTACTGAGACCTGTTATTATCAGATGATTTTTATGTTTTTACACAAAAAAAAACCCCACTAGAATTAAAGAGGGGGCACTAACTTTTTCACATCACTGTACATTATATTAATTTTATATTTAAAGTTTTATGTCGCTTGAAAGGTGGAATTAAGGATATGAAATATAATATTTGTGTTAATAACACGTTTTTATCCACACACGATGGATCTATTGCTACTGAAAATACAGATACCAAGCCAGTACCAGCCTAGTTGTCAACATTACCCTCACAGTGTGCCACAGTTTAACAAACAAGCTTAACAAAATTATAAAGTTCAAATAGTAACACTTAGATCTGTAGTATTTTCTCAGAAGCAGCTCAGAGCTGTCTCTCACTGAGAAAGCAGTCCCATGTGAAATGTTTAACACACAAACTCGTACAGGTTTTGGGAGAGCTGTCTCAGGGGTGCCATAAAGGAGTCGGGGGTAAGTATGGACAAGTCCAGGGGCCCATGAGTGATTTTTATTGTCATATATACCTACAGTAGGTAGAATGAAGTTCTTATTTTCTCTTAGCTTCTCGAGAACAAGGAGCTAGAAGGGCAGTGAACAATAAAATTACAGTAAAAGGTAAACACAAAAAATATAGTAACAATAAATAAATACATAAATAAATAAATAAATAAAAAGATTTTAAAAAAAAATTTTTTTGTAATTAAACTATAGACACTGCTTTTTCTCTCAGAAAAAAATATAAAATGGTGACTCCTGGGTGGAGCTGAGCCCCGAGCCGGAGGAGGGTATTAGCACTTTTTTTTTCTCCCTATGATGAAGCATGAAAAAGCTCATTTAAAGAAGGTAGGTTTCTTTTTTTTTTTTACACAACTACCATGTTATTGTCTAAAATGATCAAAAAGTAATCTAATTTCATATAAAGAAAAATGCCTATGGATCCAGAATTTTGGGTTATGCTGTAGATTTCCAATATTTCCAGACTCAGATTTCAATTTTCCTCAATCACATGAGTCGAACCAGTTTTTTTTTTTCATTGTACAGAATACCAGAACACAGTTCTGAGAGTAAAAACTCCCTTTATGTCTCTATATAATCCTCTGCTACACTAATGCACTTATCCCAGTGTTTCACTAGTGCTTGGACACCATCAGGGTAGAAAGTTTTCTCAGTACGCCCGAGCCATGACCGGACTGCCTTCCTCTCAGGAACTCCTCTAATGGCCCTCAACTTTGATGAAAAGAAAAAAAAAACAGCCTGATTTGATCACCAAAGTTGTGCTGTTTTTGCAGGACAACACTCGACCTCATACTCAATAACTAGACTGGGAGTTATTGCACCCCCCCCCTATATAGTCCTGACCTCACTCCAAGCCATTTCCACATGTTTGGGCCATTAAGGGAATACCTGGGAGGCCAGCGTTTAATACATGAATTTGGCATCATTGCTCCAGTACAGAATACAGAAAAGAGAAAATTTTCTGTATTGATGGTATTCAAGCATTTATAATTAGAAAGGGAGCAACTTAAAGAACATCATCATAGTCTATTTTTGTTGTCCATTTTACATTTGTTTATTGCATTATGTTTATGGCACAGGGTGGGGGTGGGGACCTGCCATGCCTTTATTCAATCAGAATTTTCTATCCCTTTCATTATTTACAGTATTTTGGGGGGAGAAGGGTGGGTAAAGGAAAGAGCTTAGGGTTTTTAAAGATGGTGATTTATAGACTGTTGAAAAACCATTTTCTCAGATACTTTAACTAAAAAAAATAAATAAAACAAACAGAACTACACACAGACAATTCAGAAATGCTGGATAAACAGCCCTGATAATGAACTCACTGCGTAACCTGATTCTGAACACCAGGAACTTTTCCATATGTAAACTTTAAATTTTTTTAGCTTTTCTTTTCAGTCACGAATTCTGAATCATGATTCTGAATGGAATATTGCAGTCGACACCTGATGGACAGAAAGAAAAAAAAATGCAACTTTGCACTTGCCACAATCGTTTATTTGAGATTTTTGTTTCTACACAATGATTACAGCGTTACAAAAGTACAAATTTGTACAAGATGCACAAGAATCCTGCAGTAAAGGTAGACTGATTAGAACTTTAATACGATTCGTCTTTGCTCTGACGGACACTGCATCCTGTCTACTGTTAATCCGCTAATGTGATTTACGGACGCTCCTTACTTCGTTACCTTGTCCTCGGGGGCTTTTTTTTAGGACAGAGGGGACATTGAGACATGTCCGAGCTCGTTAGAAACACGTTTTAAATCCTCATTAGCACTCACTGATAGAAGCGCAGTTTCACGTGACGGTAAAAAACAAACAAACACGGTACACGTGCACAGCTACGATAAAGGTCACAGCAATCGGTTATGTTGTACAAAATGTATAGAATCATCAAGTGTACGATAAGACGAGGAAGAATTAGATTTATGCACAGAATAAATAAGAGAAAAAGAGAAACATTTATAAATAGAAGTAGACAAATATTCTCTGTAGTATAGATGTATTTACATGTTCATGATTCGTGAACCCGTATTAGATCATATTATTATCAGGAAGTCAGGAAGGCGTATAGTCTCCAGTTTAGCATCGTCATAAATAGTACGTACTGGTGCTGGAACTGGTCCTTGTTGTTAATCATCTACTTGGTAATGTGACTACTTTTCTAACTAAATGACGCAGATTAAAAGTACAGTATGGTGCTGTTTTTAATCATACACATATTATCATATATTATTTTATTATTCATTATCCAATAAATTTTTTCTAGCTCTAAGGGGCACTTTGTCCATTCTTATACACACCACACGAGTGATAAACTGATTACTATAAGCGCTTCCGACTTGTTAGCAGCACTAGCAAACTTTACACCGCTTTAGAAACCCGTAAGTGTTTGGGACGCCTCCCCAGTCAGTTTGGACGATGCAGGGTCTGAGTGGTCACCTCTACGAGACCCAGTACGCCAGTAAGAACGACACGGTGCTGCCGAACAGCAGCACACAGCTGGAAGTGTGCCCCCCGGTGGCCGCTCCGATGTAGTACTCCATATCCGTCTCGTTCCTGAACCCTCTGTCCGCGGCGTGTCCGTTACCGTGTCCTCCGTCGTACCTCGGGTAGCCGTGCCCATAACCACCATACCCGCCGTGCCACCCGTGACCGTAACCGTATCCGGGTCGAGACATCGAGCTGAGCCCGTGGCCGACCACCATGCCTCCGAGAGCGCCAGCTGCCGCCGCTCCCGCTATCTTCCCAGCGTTTGATCCCGAGGAGGAGGAACTTCCACTATGGACGTGCGGAGCTTTGTAGTGGTGGCCGCCTCCAATGCCAGCTCCTTTATGAGCTCCGGCGCCTCCCCAGCCCCCTCCGGCTTTTCCTGCGCCACCCCAGCGCCCACCCATGCCTCCGAATCCAACACGGCGAGACAGGGCATCAGGACACAGCGTCAGCAGGAGCAGCGCGCACGTCAAGACCGAAACACTCTGAGAGAGCATGATGGAAAAAATGATCTGCCAAAAGACAAAAAGTCAGAGTTCAAATAGCAACAAAACACCTAATGCATATTTTATACAAATGATACACCATGACCTAATCAATAATTCAGCAGTGTGGGGACCTACCTACGTACAGTCTGTCATTCGTTCACCTTGTGTGAAGACGAGAGAGATGACACCTCATTCTGCTTCTCACCTCTAAGTGACATTTAAGCTTATCGACTTATCGCTATTTTGGCTTAACCGAATCGAGACGAGCCCAAAGCTAATCAAGTCCAAGGTTACCTGAGGTCACACTTTATCCACAAAGATTATATCTTAAACATGACGTTGTCATAAAAACAGTGTATCAGCCCTCCTGCATGTATCGCCATAGCAACAAAACACGAATGATTGATATCGTATTTATGCTCGATGACTCGACTGTGTAAGGCTCTTAAGCGTCTAGACAAGTTCTGTCAGATGCGTAATCTGATTCAGATCAGCGTCTGGTTTTAAAGCACGTCCTGCTTTTATAACGGACCTCACACAAACATGTTCAAACATGTAAACGACAAATCAAACCGGAAGTGTCCGGAATGATCCTGAGAGTTTACATTTCACAGACTGAAAAAAATAAAAGCTACAGTAGTAACACTTCACTATTTCACAGCAGGTGGGGAAAAAAATGTAATGTGTACAGGTGAAAAAATGATGAGCGAATAAGGAGAAAGTAAGGAGTAGTTTATACAATAATAATAAAGGTTATTATCTTACCTGTAGGATTAAACTTTTGAGTAAAAAGTCCAAAGCAGTTCTGGTCTGCAGTCAAGATTGTTTGGGACTCTCACGTACTGTAGCTGCACAGCAATTTAA
This sequence comes from Clarias pachynema, assembly GCA_030014365.1. Taxonomy (NCBI): domain Eukaryota; kingdom Metazoa; phylum Chordata; class Actinopteri; order Siluriformes; family Clariidae; genus Clarias; species Clarias pachynema. The sequence continues at coordinate 28,513,005 of JAQMYL010000039.1, forward strand.
ACACACTCACACACACACACACCCACACACACTTACTGTACACACCTTAATCTCAACTCCATGATTGGCTGTGTGGCTCAGGTCCACACCTTATCCTGGATAATCTCTCACATCAGAGTCACACACACACTCACACACACACATAGTCATGGTGATGACCTGCTGCCTGGTTTGTCCATCAACACATGGACAAATTTAACAATTTATAACAAAATGCTTGGTTTCGTTATGTTTATTAAACATCAGGGATGAAATCTAAAGAGCTCGACAAACACTTAGAGCTGGGCGATGCATTAGAAGGTACACCGATCAGCCATAACATTAAAACCCCTGCCAGGTGAAGGGAATAACGTTAATCATCTCCTTACAACGATGCCTATAAAAGGGTTGAGAAATATGAGGCAGCAAGTGAACAGTCAGTTCTCGAATTTGATTTGTTGGAAGCAGGAAAAACGAGCAAGTGTAAGGAGTGACTTTAACAAGGACCAAAATGTGATGTCAAGACAACGGGATCTTCAAAACAGCAGGTCTTGTGGGGTGCTCTAGTGGACTGTGGTTAGTACCTTAGAAAAGTGGTCCAAGGAAGGACAACTGGTGAATCGGCGACAGGGTCATTCATGGGTGTCCAAGGCTCATTGGATGTGCATAACTAAGTACACTTAGTTTGTTACTATACTTAAGTATTTGACCAAATCTGCAATGATATCGTATCCAAATACATACACTTCAATATGGAGTTGTTCCCCCTTTTGCAGCTATAACAGCTTCCACTATTCTTGGAAGGCCGTCCACAAGATTTTGGAGTTTTCCTGTGAGAATTCGTGCCCATTGATTCTGTAGAGCATTTATGAGGTCGGGCACTGATGTTGGACGAGAAAGGCCAAGGTCAGGGCTTTTTGCCAAACACCAAACTCATCAAACCATGTCTTTATGGTCTAGTCTGTGTATAACTGGGACACAGTCATGTTGGAATAGAAAAGGGTCTTCCACAAACTGTTGCCACAAAGTTGGAAGCGTAGCATTGCCCAAGATGTCTTGGTCTGCCGAAGCATTAAGATTGAACTTCACTAGTGATTAATTTAATAATTATCTGGTTTGGTCAAATATCTTTCTCCATACAGTGTATCTGAACTTGATTAGCTTTACTAGTGGACACTTTTTACATTTTCTCTGCTCAAAAGTACAGCAAATATCTGTACTTTTTACTTAACTACATTTCTGCATGGCATGGCGTTACCTAACCACATGGGTTTGTAGTTAATATTTAAAGCGGGTAATTTTACCACCTGACGAGTGTTATGCGTGATCATGTGACTTGCTTTTCCTTCGAGACACGCCTAATAACGTAACCGGTGTTTGAAATCAGAAGTGGAGCTGGTCGCCAAATCGTTGTGCACTTTGCCCACCTCCAATCCACATGTAGAACAAATTGCTGAAAAAGATCGCATTGGTAGAAAGATGTCAGACCCCTGAGGGGCATCGCAGCCTGCAATCAGAGAGCACCCATACCCCGAAAATCTAGTAGGCATCAATGCCACAGTGTTGAAGGAAATGTCTCCAGTGTCAACAAGTCTAGTCTTTCTTCTTAAGTTTTGTGCCTAAAATACTCTTAAATATACTTCTATCAGTACGTAAGGCACAGTATTAAAGCAGAAAATATATTTTAAACATTTCACCTCCGCTTCTTGTGATATTGCACTAATCAGACTCTTGGACAGGGAGACAGACAAGAGTCACACCGCTCGGCTAAGAGCAAGAAACTGAAGATACAGGTCACATAATCTCATCGGACAATAGAAGATCAGAGAAATGACGCCTGGACTGATGAGTTTCTGCTGCGACATTCGGATGTCCGGGTCAGAATATGGCGTAAACAAATGAAAGCATGGATCCATCTAGTATTAGCTTCTAGATTTATACTCAAGTCTCCATCACTGAACATATGATAACCTCAATTAGTGCAAGTGGACTAATTTATGTGAACTATAACACATGTCCTGTTATACAACTGCACATTTGACCTTATAGCACATGCTTATTAAACGGGATTTATTTACGATCATACTATCCTGTGATATCCAAGCGAGGACGACTTCCTTTTTGTGTCTGGTTTCTTCCTCATGGAGTCTCAGGGAGTTTTTCCTTTGCTTTTCCATAGCCTTCGGCTCGCTCATCAGGAACTGATACTGAACTTTCAGTACAAATGTCAGGTAACTTTCAATAAACTTTCATGTACAGATCTTTTTTTTTTTTAATTGTATATCCTGAATTTAGATTTCTGTTAAGTTTCTTTGTGACAAGGTTTATTGAACAGTGCATTACATTGACAGATGCGAATATAGATTTAAAAAAATAAATTAAATTAAATATTATATACATTATATATATATATATATATATATATATATATATATACATACTGTATATATAAAAACACAAAAAATAAATGTTATTTGTTTTGCTTAATTGTCTCAATTCTACGCCATAAATGTATAACAAATATGAGAGATATCTAACATTTATGAGGCAATTTTGGTTTAAACTCATCTTTATGTTTGAAGATTACTCTAATTAGGACCTGATAGAAGCTAAATATTAAAGTCTTTGAAATGTGCATATTTTAACTAAACACTAACACAAGCTGCACAAAAAGAAGACAAATGCACTTTTCTTTTACACTTTTGTTTAATTTTGTCTGCATTCTATCATACTGTATCTGCTTCATATCTTTAAAACAAAACTAGAGGCATGCTGGAGCGATATTTCTATAAGCATCCAGAGAACATAAAAGAAGGAGAATTCAGCATAAAAAAAAAAGATAAAAACATTACAAATTCATTCTCTCTAAAAGCATGCGCACACACACACAGCCAGGCAGCATTTCCAACTCAGTTTATGGACAATTTACACTCTTCACTCACACACTCTCACACACACTCACTCACACACTCACACACTCACACACACACACACACACACACACACACACACACACACACACACACACACACACACACAC
>JAQMYL010000039.1:28558833-28573532 GCA_030014365.1 Clarias pachynema
AGAGAGAGAGTGTGTGTGTGTGAGAGAGAGTGTGTGTGTGAGAGAGAGAGAGAGAGAGAGAGAGAGAGTGTGTGAGAGAGAGAGAGAGAGAGAGTGTGTGAGAGAGAGTGTGTGAGAGAGAGTGTGTGTATGTGAGTGAGAGTGTGTATAAGGTCTTGACCCTGCCAGGCATTTCTGATTTTGAATATGCAAAAAAAATCAGACCCAAAAGGTTTTTATGTGATTTGTATAAAGTGTCGGTTTGCATGTGGTCCTGAAACCCAGACGTCTGACAGACAGCAGTGGGACGAAGTGGGACGAAGTGGGATGAGTTGGGACTCACGGGGACGGGGTAGAAGTTGGCGCTGTGTTTGCTCTCCTCCTCATACTTGCTGGGCTCTGTGTTGGAGTCCATGGATTTGCAGGTGGAGTTCTTCCCCACGCCCATTCCTCCGCTCACCTCCTCCTCCTGCTCACGCTCCTCCTCTCCTCTCCTCCGCCCGCTCTCTCGCTCTGACAGGAAGTCGCTCGGCCCGCTCTCGGCACTCACATGGTCCAGCGCTTGGCCAGCCAGCTCATCTGCAGAGACAGAGAGAGAGAGAGAGAGAGAGAGAGAGAGAGAGAGAGAGAGAGACGATCAGTGCCCATGTTCTATAAAAACAAGGCTTCCTTGCTTGCTCCTCCTCCCCCCCCCCACAACCCTTGAACTCTCACCCCTTTCCGGGGACCCCTAACCTTCCCGCTTACCCCCCTCCCCTGTCCCCTTGCTACCTTCGCACCCCCTCCGCAGTGCTCCAGACTGAGCAGTGTATTTGGGCCAGGTGAGTATCATGTCAGTATGTAGCTGACTCCATGCTGACAGAGCACAGGGTTCTGGACCATGTCCACGCTCCCCCACACATTCCAGAGTGTCTGACCCAGTTAACAGTCTGGCAACGTCCGAATCCCAGCAGGTCCGCGTCACGCAAAAGGTCACCGACATCAAACACGTTTATAAAACAGTAAGCGGGGTTTAACATCAGCTGCTGAGGTTTTACTGAGGAAAATGAAATGTTATAAATCTGTACTGTACTGCAAGAGAGAGAGAAAGTAGGAAAGAAAAAGAAAAAAAGAATAGAGAACTAGAAAGAAAAGACAGAACAGAAAAAAAAAAAAAAAACATTTTAAGAAAGAAAAAAAAGGAGATAGAAAACAACAAAAAAAAGAATAGAATACTAGAGACAAAAAAAGACATAATAAATAAAGGCAATATAATAAGTGCTTCTTATCTAAAAAATAAAATACTTCAAATGAAAGAAAGAAAAATAAAGAGAGATAGCAAGCAAGAAACAAGCACTAAATAAATAAATAGTATATTTTTTAAAAAGTCACAAAGCATGAAAGAAACAAAGAATCAAGAAAAATGAAGAAAAAGAAAATAAAACCAAAAAAAAACTATGTAAAGGTCATGCATCAGTGAGAAAAGGCTGTGTGTGTGGGTTAACATGTACACTCATCCCTCTCAGCTGAGTATTAATCACTACATGTGTGTGTGTGTGTGTGTAATAGTGTGTTTCGCTCACATGCATCGAAATATTTAGAAAGAAAAATAACGGACAAAACAAAAACCGGTAGAATACTAATGAAAGAAAAACAGACAAAAAAATAGAAATAAAGAAAAGAAAGTATGGCTGGAAAACAAAAACAAAGAAACAAAAAGAAGAAGAATGAGGGGAAAATGTTTTTTTTTTTTTAAAGATTTAAAAGAATTTCAGAAAAGTCAAGTTAGTGTCCTGCATCAAAGCAAAGAAAACATTTGAATGGACAGGAACTGGGTCAGGAACGGTCCAAAACCCTGGAAGTATAGTGCTGAACCGTCAACCTCATGAAACAAAATCATACACAAGCAAGATCAGAGATCACTTAAACACTTCTTTAAAAAAAAGAAAAAGTAAAATCAAAGCTATTTTAATGGTCTAACCAGCTGTATGTCCATAAGAAAACCACTTGTTAGTGAAACACATCAGAAAAATGGCTGGTATTTTCTATGGAATATAAAGATTGGACTTTAGAGTGATGGAAAAAGGTCATGTGACCTGATGAGTCCAGATTGAGCCTATTCCGGTGTGGTGTGTGTGTGTGTGTGTGTCAGGGTAAGAAGGGAAGCGAATGATGTGATGCTCACTGTACAAGCCTCTGGAGACAGTGTTATGATCTGGTGTTGCTTCAGTCGCTCAGGTCGAGACTCAGCAACGTTATGTGGCAATAAAAAGGCAAAAAAAAAGTCAGCTGACCATCCGAATGTACTGATTGACCAGGTTATCACATCTATGGAGGTTTTTCTTTGCCATATTCCTTTCGAGAGTGCTTCTGGGAGCACGAGGAATCATTTTCACAAAGCTAAAGGCAGTCAGATGATTTATTAGTGCGTGCAGACTCAAAAGAATTAAAAGAGAAAGAAAACACTATTTTAAGGATAAACAACTTAAAAGAAGCAAGTCAAAAAAAAAGGAAGAAAGAAAAGAAAAAGAATAAAGAATGAAAAGGAAGGAAAACAAAAGCTGAACAGTGAGCGTGAAACCCGGCTTGGTCTGAAAGTTTCCCCTCTGGAGCACTTTATCTCCAAACCAGGAAGTAGATTGAAACAAATGATGAAACAAAACACAGACACGAGACACAAACTATTTCCAGTAACACCAGAAAATGTCAAGAAATGCCAGGAATTGTTGCGTGACGTAGTTGTGTCCACACAGACCGAGGAGGACACTACATTTTTAACATTCTTTCTACTGCAGTGATAAATACGCTGAGAACACAATGCAACATTTTAACGACAAAATTCTGTAATATCTACAAAAACATCTCGTGACCATTTTATAACTATTTTATAGTAATTATATCATAACTTATAAACGGCGCCGAGGTTGACTTTGTTCCACTTTGCCCGTGAGACAGTGCTGAGCGTTTTGACAGGAGTTTGGTGGGGATGCGTGCAAAACCGATGGAGATAAGGCTGTCTGGTCCTGGAGCAGAGGAACGGGACATTTGGGAAAACTGTCAGTCTGAATTTCTTAGAAAGGTTGGATATAATAAGCGTTTCCAATTTTCCTTAAATTCAACTGGTACAACTTGTATTGTTGGGGAAAATTTTTGTGCTTAAAAAAAATAAAAAATAAAAAATAATAATAAATAAATATAAATAAAAAAAAATAAAGTTTGGGCACCGCAACTAATAATTAATTCTAAACATATAATTAAATATAGGGGCTTTCAGCCTGATTAATAATAATAATAATAATAATAATAATAGTGATGGTATCATTATTATTATTATTATTATTATTAAGAAGAAGAAGAAATTTTAACTATAAAAAGGTTTAGGTTGTAAAACTAAAATGGTAAAAAAAGGAACATGCAAAAACATTATAATTATTATTATTATTACTAGTTTTTGGATGTTCCCTTTTTAAATTACCATTGTAGTGATACAACAATTATTATTAGTAGTAGTAGTAGTATTATTACTACTACTATCAGTAGTAGTAGTATTGCATGTATTATTATTGTTATTATTAGTTTTTGAATGTTTCTTTTTTAAATTAGCATTTTAGTTGTACAACCCCAAATTTTTATAGTTAAGATTTCTCATCATTATTATTATTATTATTATTATTCGTAGTAGTAGTACATGTATTATTATTACTATTACTATTATTAGTAGTATTATAAATTAGTAAAACTGCAGACTTCAAACAGACTTCTACATTAAACATTACAGGATGAAAATAAGACGTCTGTTTGTATCTAAATCAAAGTGACTTAAATCTAAATCGAATCTATAATACAAGCTGACCCCGCCCACAAACACACTTAGGTAACTGATTTTTCTGAAATGATAAAGTAAATGTGATCCTCCTACCCTTACACATGCCTCGTGTCCTGGTGTGACCCGTCGGTCCAGGAGACGATCCAAACCGCACGCTTACAACAATTAAATACAAACAAGAAACTCCCTCGAGCACACACACACACAAACACACACACACTAACAGGTTTAATTACAGTCTGACTTAATAATCTGTCTCGACTGGCGTGGGGGTTCAGCCGCCACCTCACCGGGAGCTCTGCGTCCTTCACTCGGCCGCTGCCTTTAATTAAAGCCTAGGCAGCGGTTGCTGGGCGTCTAAGGAGAAGTGAGAAACTGATCGCTGTGCATCACAGCAGGGGGCGGAGCCAGGACTTTACACAATAGCTTAAGCAATATGTCTCGAAGTCTTGAAGTGACCTTTCTGGTGATGGAGGAGACGCTCGAAGGGAATTTTTTCACTCGGGTCAAAAGCTCAAGATCCGCTCGCATCTCTTTTCGGGGTTTCACACAAATTTCTTCCAAACTATGAATAGATTCTTTTTCTTAAATGTCCTAAAAGTGTTCATACCAAAGGGAACACTTAAGTTTAATAATAATAATAATAATAATTTTAAAAAAAACTGTCCTGCAAAAGTTTTATACTTGTATATATATTTATACATACACAAGTTATCAGAGCTGTGATCACAGGTAGATAATCGAGACGACTGCATTTTTAAGAACTGTGATTTTCCATTCGATTTAAAAGCTCTAATGTTGTCTGATTTGTTTCAAGCAACTTTATCTTTTTAAAAAAATTTTTTTTTTTGATTTTTAATAAATCCAAATGTTTTTATCCTTTTATGGTGAATTTAAATCTGAATCGTAATGGCACCTAAAACAAATCAATGAATACAATTAATCTAAAATAAATAAACAAATAAATAAATAAAAAACACAACAATGACTGAATCAATTGCATAGACGACTTAACGGTACGGCTTCAGTAGCTCCTGAATTGCTAACCTCAGACCTTGTATATTTATGTAATTCATACTACAGACACTAGTGCAAAAGCTAGTGCTAATTCTAAAATAATATATATATTTTCATGCTTTTTTTCTTTAAGTCAAATTAAATAGATATCGCCATCTATAGTCGTAGAAAAGTGGAGTGCAAAAATAACTCATTTAACTTCATTTACAGTATAGATATACATTCAAGAAATTAAATATAAATAATTTCTGATTCGGATCGCTCGGTCACCTTACGTTACCGTTTCTATAGCAACGGCTCATTCCCAAGAACTCGTGTAACATACGCCTGAGGTGCTAGAAAACCCCACAGATGTTTCAGAAAGAGTTCTGTCAGATGTCAGACAGGATCGGGATGGAGGAGTTCACGCTGATGAGTCGTACTTCCTTGATAACAGCGCAGCTGTTATTAACTTTATGAGAAAAGCAAGAAAAGAAAAAAAAAAGAAAGAAACAAAGAAAGAGGATTGACTGTAATAGCTGCTATAACGTAAGTGAGAACAGGAGCGAACTTGTCTGCAGAATGTTCCGGATTTATTTCTTTTATTATTTTTTATATAGGGTGTGACTCGGGAGCAGCGTGAGGAACATCACAAAGCTCTTAAGTAAAGTTTCTGAAGAAGATCGGACGGCCCCGATTGAATGGGTACCTTCATGCTTCATCAGGACACTTTGTTCTCATGAGTCATATGACAAAGCATGAAAGGACCCATTAAATCGGGGGGTGTCCGATCTGATCTTCTTCAGGAAGGGCTGGTGTGTGTGTGTGTGTGTGTGTGTGTGTGTGTGTGCAGGCTTTCATTTAAAACCAAACAGGAGCCACTCCTGATTCCACCCGTTTCATTTAATTTGTTGTTCTTGGCTTTCACTTTCACACTCAGGTGTGGCTTCTGTTTAGTTGAAATGAATGCCTCCACCACACACACACACACACAGAGCTAATTTCTTTCCGGAGAAGACTGGACACCAGTAAAAGTAAACGGAACATTGCGTGATCTAATCCGTTAGTTTCATGTCTCCACGAGGATTAAAAATAAACTTATGAGCTGGAACAGATTTAGTCAGCACGCTGAGGTCCAAACCTGAAGTAACGCTCAGCAGTTACCATTTATCCCTGTTGGGTTGATTGTTATGTAATTTCACAGAATAACACATAATCTGAGGTAAAAATCAAAGTATTAGTGGAGAATCGGATCCCCGGCAGGCTTGGAGCGCTTGTACAGGAATCTCCTCAGACACGCGGGATCACATTTCACCGTGTGAGGAAACACACACGAGGCTCACGGACCATGGGAAAAAATTTAACTTCTGAAGTGTTTAATTCATCTTTTATGGATTAATAATAACAGTAATAATGATAATAGAAAAAAAAGAAACACTTTCATCTATAGTTACATTCAACATTAATGCCATCTCGATGTTAACAAAACCCGTGTCAGGTTACCTAGCAACCGCACGAAAAAAGCGTTAACTCTTCTGTCAGAAAAACTACTTCTGACACTGGAGACTCCTTCCATGAGCATCTCAGATTAAAAAAAAAAGAAAAAAGGGAGATCATGTGCTGTACACGTCTCCGCGAGTGTGTTGTCGCTATGGAAACATTAACATCTCCAGATCAGCGCGTTGATATTTACATAAACAAATATCGTGCGATTTGTGCAGCGTCAGAGCTGCTGCTATAGAAAACTAATCAGCGCCCCTAACCATTCTGAAGGAGTAACGTCCCATATTTTAAAGAAATAAATGTGAAAATATAACGCGAGAATATTACTTTGTTTACTGGAAAAAAAAAAAGCCTAAAATGAGGATTTTTGTAATATAGATATATACAGAGAGAGAGAAATAAACTTTGCAAAATTTTGCAGAAATACACATGATCTTAGAAACGTAAGTTGTTTAAAAGTTTGTTAAGAGAAAGTTTGTGCATTTACGGTGCATGTTTGTGATGTGATTATTATTTATGTCTTTTTAGATTATTTTATTATCTATGTGAAGCACTTTGGGGCATTTGTTGTTAAAGTGCGATGCAAAAAAGTTGAATTTAAAAAAGTATTGATTACTGTTAATAATAATAAAAAAACATTAAAAAAAAAGAGAGTTGTTAAAGATAAAAATAGATACTAAAAGTTACAGATTGTACATTTTTAACGATAAGGTTGTTATTTTTTTGGTTACAGAAGAGAAATCTCTATAATTAATCACGAGGTTCATATTGTGAGATGAGAGTAAAGTGAGCCGAGCGCTGTGCTGGAGGTGGTCCAGACATTACAAGCACCTACACACACACACAGTCTTGATAAGCAGACGGAAGAACACACGGATGGATAAAAAAAAGAAAGAAAAGAAAGACAGACAGGATGACTCACGCTCGATCAGGCGTCCTGGATCCTTAATAGCTGAATCACTCGTCATTCTGCTCTCGGATCAACCTCCTCAATAACCATCACGTGTGTGTGTGTGTGTGTGTGTGTGTGTGTGTGTGTGTGTGTGAGGGCATTACCACAGGATGGTAATACAGTAAACGTGAGAGAGTAATTGATAGGCGTGTCAGAGTTCCTGAGACCTTACATGCCCCGACAGCATAGCGGAGAATACAAAACACACGCGCGTACACATGTACCTGATTTATTTTCTTTTATTTGGTAACGAGGAGCGTCTCGGGTTGCTTGGACATACACGGAGAGAGAAAGAAAGAAAAAAAAAAGAAAGAAAGAAAGTAATTGAAAAGAAAGACAGGTACACAGAAAAAGAGACAGAAACGAGAGAGGAAAAAAGACAGACAGAGAGAGAGAGAGAGACATTTAAGAGAGAATTTAAGAGATCTTTTAAATGATCATAAAAAAGTGCCAAAATCTATGAACAAAAAAAGAAAAAAAAAATATACAATTAAAAAGAATAATGGATGAATGATTAATTTCATTATTTTTTTTACATCATCAATAATTAACACCAATTTAAAGAATAAATGACATTTATGAGGAAATGTAAAACGCCGTGTTGAGTCAGTTTAGAGTCGTGTCTATCTGGGAAACATACATTAAATACAGTTAAATATATTTACACTACAGCGAGGTCCAACCGAGTAACCTGATTGGACGAGAGGTGTTGATAAGAGTGATGATAATAGATGGTAACAGCACTGGGAGGTTTATCTATATGTTTAGCACAGAAGCACTTTCAGCAAGAACACACACACACACATCTGATGATGTTACGTCGTCTTAAACAACACACTGTCTCCTTCACAAGTCGTTATTTTCACGGCTAACTTGAGCTACAAGGCTAACTAGAACCTAAAACAAGGCTGAATCTTTTTGGCGGGAAGAATTTAAAACTACTTTCATCTGGTGTTAATTACTCTAACTGTCAGTCGCCAGCTCCGCCCGTGTGTTGGCGGAGAAAAATAACTGGTTGAACAAACAAACATACAAACAAATCGTAACCTGTTGATACTAAACGGTGTTTGTTGTATGGATTTGTTATATAAAAGCGATAACGCACTCGAGGTCATGCTGCGTTGCTGGACATAAGGAGTGCTATATTGCTGGATATAGCACTCCCTCTCGTGTGATATTGCTTTAATATTTGATGACAAAATGATCATGCTTTTTTTTTTTTTTTTTTTTACTAAAAAACAAACAAAAAAAACATTTTAATTTTTTTTTAACTTCATGTTATTCCATCATTATTGTATTTTAACTTTCTGCAATCTGATTGGTCAGAAGGTTACATGTTGGTCACATAACGAATCAGGGAGCACACCACGTAATCGAATCAAATCCCAGATAAAGTCTTTTTTTGTGCTTCAAACTAACAAACATCTCCTGTAGAAACGAATCGCTGCTGGTATACAATTTGATTCCGGGATCCCAAACAACCACTAAATCCCCTCCAGCACTTTGTGGACAAACAGATTAAAACGTGAGATCAATAGCGGCGTTTCGGCGAGTCATCAGCGTGTCCACTTCAGACATTTACATCATCATCATCGGCTCTTCTCCTCAAAGCCGACACACAAACCAGACGATGTACAGGCTGATGAGGATGGATCAGCATCACCAGGTAATGTTGATTACGCACACACGCACACACCCAAGAATGATAAGTACTGTCACCTTGGTGACCTGTTCAACAGTGCTAGAAAAATCTGTTAAATCTGTTTCCTCTTCGGTTCACCACAAAGTTTGTTCAAAAATTCCCTTCTGCATGAATAACGAGTAAAATTATTTCCTCAATGAAAATCTGATTTCATTTTTAACAGACTAAAGCAAAAAACTAGGACGACGTCTCCTTCAGTGACACTTTAGGTAAAATCCGTTTCCCCACAGTGGTGTGTCCCAGCTGAGGAAGCGGGTCAGAGGTGAAACACCCAGTTTACTCAGAATAAAACTGAAATTTATTTTAAACTCAAACCACTACAGAGTGGAAAAAAAAAATCCCTTAACCTGTCAAACTGCTCAGTTCTGATTTCCTCAAACCAGCTGTGTTACCTGATTTGTTTTTTTGTTTGTTTTATTTCTCAACATTTTGGAAAGTTCCAGTCAGGTGGAATCTTCAGGACCTTCCTCTCTTCACGCCTCTGTTCCTCATGTGGTTTTGATCTTATTAGATAATGGAAAGAGTTTCTTCTGTTTATTTTTTCCCCCTCTCGGTGACGCTATTAACAGCTGGAGTCATGTTTTATTTTATTAGTGTGCGTCACTCCTGTGACCAAATTCACTACCGCCCGAAAGGCAGGCCACGCCTCCTTCGCCAGGGACCGAGCGAAAGGCAGGCCACACCCTCTTTTGGAGGGTTCAACAAAGAGGCGAGGCCACACCCCTCTTCGCCAGGCACAGAACCAAAAACTAAAAAACAAGCCACGCCTTCTTCGCCAGGGATCGACCGGAGGTCAGGCCACACCTTCTTTTGCAGGGGCTGACAGAAAGTGGAAGCCATGCCCCCTTCGCCAGGGAATGACCGAATAACCTCTTTCGCAGGAGCTGCCCAGAACTTAGGCCACGCCTCCTTCACAGGGACTGCACAGAAGGTAAGGCCACACCTCCTTCAAGTGGGACTGGTGGATACAATGTCCTGTTCAGAATCACTGAATCAGAGATCAATCAAATCCGTGAATAATTTCACCTTTCGCTATGATGCTTGACAGAACGAGAGGCCACGCCCCCTTTACTTGGAAAGAAGTTCTTTTAATCCAAGTCCAAGTTCTTTTAATCACATGTTTATATATACACACAGGAGCTCCACACTGAATATGTACGATCATATCATAAACACTGCGCTCGACAGGAATTTACGGCATTACGCACAACAATTGATGGAGGTTTAGAGGCAAGATGATGGCAGCTGAAGGAAACGTCTTCATAGTGAGACTTCTTAAATTTCCCCTGAATCAAAACAGTAAGAAAAGAAAAAAGACCAGGTTTCATGATGTGTCACAATCACATGACATGACCCATCAGAAAATGATTCAGTTGTAATCTCGCCGTTTCAGGTCACGACCGCACCAGAGAGTCATGACTGTCATGACCTGATTGGTTGTCGATTCCTTTTCTAGCACAGCAAATCATATTGTTAAAAAAAAAAAATAAACAAAAAATGTTTATTCTAACATACTGCTTGAGGACGTATAAATAATCCACACATCCGAATTTTCTTTTTAATTCTAGCGTGAACGTCAGCGTTGTCTGACCGCTAGTTCGTTTAGCTCTGGGATGACGCGCATCGTGAAGTCTGGAGGGCAGTCGCTGGAGTCTGGACGAGTTTTATTAACTGTTCAGTAAAAACCGTACAAGGTAGGATCTGGGATTTATCAGGGATACGTCGCTTTAACGCCATGGATGAAAAGATAACAACGGCGGGAGAGGAATCGCATTCTACAGAGCGTGGGAAGACAGGAATCTGAGACGGGTCAGGTCTCACGTAGGTAAACAAAACAGGACAAGAACATGTCAAAGTATCAGAAGTGTGTGTGTGTGTGTGTGTGTGTGTGTGTGTGTGTGTGTGTGTGTGTAAAACGAAGCCCCGGATAAACACGGAAACCCGTCAGCTTCGTGGTGATGTTATACAGTTATACGTTATACCACATATTTCCACATAATATTATCTCACACTCTGTCCCGTAAGAAAATATCTATATATCCTCACCATACGGTTCGTCCCTGGTATCAGAATCACGCTTTATTGATGTAACATGAATTATCCTCCGTCTCACAGGGTGCGATGTTTGTCTAAGCATCAGAGCTCCGATATGAATTTTCCCATCGAGTCTCAAATTAGATCAGGATTGACCTGACACACAACCAGGGATTTTTTTGCAGCATTCAGAGAAAAAAAAAAAAAAAAAAAAAGACGTCAAGGAGGAGAAAGTCAGCCCTGGAATCGATGTCAAGGTCAAAGTAAAGACTTTAAAGTAGAATGCTTGATCTGATCCAGCTTGTGTAAACAGCAGACCTGGCAACCCTGACGACTCTTATCACTGTGTACTGTTACTGTCCAAGGATCTCGGTGATGTACTGAACTCGGGCTCTGATGTGTATAATCACAGAGACTGAAACAAAACCAGGACTAGAACAAGGTATTAAAATACCCGCCACCTACGCAGGCCCTAAAGAAAAAAGATCTTTTCTGCGAGACGTGCGAGTGTATCCGGGTCAGTTTCAGGAGCATCACTGCTAGACAATATCTTAAATCACATTAAAAATAAATAAATAATAAAATATATATAACCCCTCTGATTGGTTAGATCTTTACTCAGCATAAAAATCCATGAACCTTCGCTTCTTTGGTGTGTTTAAGCAAACACTTTCTATATTTTATTGTACGTGACCACTGATCCAACAAACAGCTTTTTTCTTTTGACTTTGTTTTTGCATTACTGCCGTCTGTAAGTTTCACTCTAACTCATCTTCACAACCTTTTAAAGCAGATTTTCCACTCCAGACGTACTTGTAAAGAAGTAAATAAATGCTTTCTTCCCTGAGTAGTTCCCACGACCCCGATTCATTTTTTGTTTAGCTTTTTGTTTAATGGCTGCATTGTACATTTTCAGGAACTGAGTAATATCCGCACTGACGAGGGAATGACGTGTGCTCAGTTTGCTATAAGGACAAAGCTGAATTATTTACAAGCCTCCTGTTTATAAGTCGGCGAGTTCCGCGGCCAAGTCACCTCTATAACGTTTTTACAGGACATAAAGTTTATTCTACACAAACAGCGTTAACGCAACAACGTCCAAACTTTCCAGCAATGGATAAGTTTTAAGTTCCATGAACTGGTCTAAAAGTGACAGATACCTTAAAAACACAGGTGGTCCCCGACTTACGAACATTCGAGTTACAAATTTCCACAGATACAAACGGACCGCGGTTCTACCTCCGCATCAATCGTGGAAGTAGCTCACGTGTATTGTACAAGACATAGACACTGCAGTACATCAGATACTGATATTTATACTTATATACAATATTTTCAGTGTGTAAGTGAATGTATAAAATGTCTAAAGTCTTGTATATTGTATGCTGTATTTTCTGAATTAAAAGGTTTATATTCCTAATATTTATTGCACGTTACTGATCTCAGGTTAATATCACTTACCAGTTGATTTTACTTGCTTTCTTTATTTAAATGTGACTCAGGGTGAGATCAGCTCAATATCCTTATTTATTATACTTTAAGGTGAGCACCTTGTGACTCCTTGAGAAAAGTTTTTCTCCTGTCGTTTATAAATAAATAAATAAATAAATAAATGTATAATGTATATAGCCTTGTAATAGCGTATTGTCATTAATGATCAATTATCATTCATTATCAATATACATCTGTACGAAATGAAACAAATCAGAAAGTAAACACTAACAATATTAAATCACACAGAATAAATGTAATAAATAAATAAATAAATAAATAAATAAATAATAATAATAATAATAATAATAATTAACCATGTCTGCAACCAAGCCGAGTTAAGGTGTACATGCGGATCGAGGGGTCACTTATCGGAAGCGCCAAACAATCAAGAAAACAATTAAGATCAATTATGAACTGGACATGAGTAATAGGCCTGTAATAAGCAGTTGGGAAAGTTATTATTCTTTTCTCACCTGAGATAAACGAGGTCTTAATTAACTTCTTTTTTTTTTAATTTTTTTTTTTTACATATTTGGTCTGTCCAAGTGCTATCCTGCACATGAGGCGACAGACGATACTCCCCACCCTGGAGATATATCCGTCGTTTCTATGGCAGTTACATAAGGGATGGGGTTGCCAGCTCGACGCTGATTGTCATTCACACACCAATTAGCTTAATATGAAAGTCTTTGGACTGTGGGAAAAACCGGAGCATGCGGAGGAAACCCACAAAGCACAGGGAGAACATGTAAACTCCGAGCACACAGACCCTGAGGCGGGAATCAAACCCGGACCCTGGAGGTGCGAGGTCACTGTGCCACCCTTAAATTAAGACAGGCCAGGATAAAATACAAGTTAAAGTGCTGCTCCTATAAATAATTAAACCATACTGAATTACTGCTTAGACAGAATGGACTTTTACATGCACTTTTACAGATATCATTTAAACAGCTCTTACAAGACAATGAAATGTATACACTACAATAAAAAGCCTTCCAGCGGAAACAATTAAAATGTACCAAACAGCACTTTTAATTGTTTCATGTCAAAATTCATCAATTTGCTTGTTGAGGAAATCATACATTGTACACAAGTAGGCAGGTCTGAAACAGTCAGGAGCAAATAAGAAAATGAGCGGGAGCAAATTTATAATAAAAATATTGAAATGTTAAATGATTACAACCCCAAACTATAGAGAATCCTGTCTGGACTGTTATGGATCTACTGTCCTAAGTGTTGTAGAACATCTGTCTGTGTCTTTAACATGAACAAGAAACAGAGCACGATAATAGATCTCTGTGTTATACTGTTTCCAGATAAGAGAGAGTAATAATAAGTTAACGATATATTAATAGTGCAACTTCAAGTGATATTATGACAATATTATCATGATATTTATTATATTATTATACGATATATTATTTATCCTCAGAGCTCAGATATGAATTTTTCCATTGAGTCTCAAATTAGATCAGGATTGACACACAACCTGGGAATCTTCTTCAAAAACAATTATGTCCAACAAAAATTATGAACAAAAATTATGTGGAGGGGGAAAAAAAAAAAAGTCAGCCCTGGAATCGATGTCACGGTCAAAGTAAACACTTTAAAGCAGAAGGTAAAGGAAATGTTGCTGTTGTTAAAGGTTGAGGGCGGACATCAGATCCGGCTTGTGTAAACAGTAGACCTGGCAACCCTGACTCTTATCATTATTAGTTACTGTCCAAGGATCTCTGTGATGTACAACTCGGGCTCTGATGTCTATAATCACACCAGACTGAAACAAAACCACTACTAGAACAAAATGACCTACCAAGCTGACAAAGACCAAAACTCAACATTTCACAGCATCACGCCAAACTGTCTGAACAGAATTTAATGAAACTTCTGCAGCACTCAGATTTCTGCCTCGAGTTGAATCTGCACCATAAGTGAAATCAAAATGTTAAGTAAAAGCCATGTTATCAACAGTTATGTGCTGGATTTAATAATAATCTACTTTAAAATAATCTACTAATGCGCTACTCGCTCAATGTAAAGAAACACCTGCACCAATAGATATTAATTAGAAAAGCTAACCTGAACATTCATATTTTCACTTTGGCTGAAATAACAGCGCTGAAGTGAATTTTAACACGCTGGAGTCGTTTTAAGATAAAAACTTCATCTTTATCTGATCTACTTTTTCCATTTCTCATCTGTGATTCTCTCTCCGATTACCGAACAGGGAGTGT
>JAQMYL010000039.1:28605667-28619337 GCA_030014365.1 Clarias pachynema
AAATTGAGCCTGAGTGGGGGGTTCCGGTTCCAGGGAACCCCCCCCCCCCCCCCTTCACTCTGGTTCTCCCTCAGCCTTGATCCGTCCCCACACACACACACACACACACACCTCGTCTGGATTGTCCCCCTGTCTCCCCCAATTTGCTCTGCTCCTCTCCTGTGTCTTTCATCAGAGCGACTCGGATAACACGATGCAGAACTCGGCCTCGGTGGGAAAAACGAGACAATGAGTAATCCCGCTAAAAACAGCTGCCGCTTCTGCCCTGTTGATGTACGCCACAGGCCGGAAGAATAGAGCGAGCGATGATGAAAACTCCTAAATAAGGAGATAACAAGCGCTTTTAGGCAGGCACTTACTGTAGTAATTAGTGAAACTACTTTATCAGGAATTAATCCGCATAAGCGAGTTGATTCCAGGAAGACGATCGCGTCAGCCGTTCGGGAGGACACTCAGGACAAGAACCAGAAGTGCTTTTATGAATAAAGATAAAGATGAGTCTTTTTTTTTTTTTATCATTTAACATACTTTGTAAGGGACACTGTTTAAACAGAACGTTTCCCAGAGATGATTGCGCTTACTGTTCGTCCTCTACATGATTTTATTCATGTTTCCATTCAGACTGGGTTGAGGTAAGAAATTTTTCATAGTGTGCAAAAGTCTTGACCCCCCCCCCTCCTCTTCTCCATTTCTGCATATTTTGCTTCCAAAGAGTCTTTCTTGAATTTTTAAAATACACAATAAATAAAAAGAATCTTCATAAAAATGACGAGTGATACTGATATTCTCTTGGCCTTGCACATCTATCTATAAAAAAAACAATGTTTGAAAATTGCATTGTGCAGCCTGTACTCTTAGTATGCTAATTAGGCCGGACCTCCCTTTCCGTGGCACTGAGATCACGTGACCTGAGACTACATTATAATTTTCTTCAAGATGGCGAACACAGAGGCAACTCGCAAAAAAAACAAAACAAAGAATAAATAAATAAATAAAAGACGCGATCTTTTTACAGAATCTTCCAAGGAAAATCCTTAAGTTAATTAATATTCATTAGTGTCTGCCAAAAAATGGGCGTGTACACAGGATCAGCTTAGTCTGTGTTTACTTATTTCATTGTTTATACAACACATCGTATTTGCTATAGTGACTCTATTATTATTATTTTTTATAATCTTCATTTTAACGTACATTCTTACACATAATATAATATAAATTTTGAGAACCATGAATGGTCTGCGTCAATCTTTACGGACTAGTCCTCCTTGAAGGACTTTTTTGTCTCTCATTTTCAGTCCAGTCCTGATGCTGAGTGGTCGGAGTGGACGAAAGGGGAAATGAGGTTGCTGCTGAGGTTGTTATGCAAACTAGTTGTAACAAGTTTGCACTTTGCAGGCTGTCACAGTAAAACATTTATTTAATCCATATAATTTAATTACATTTAATATGAAGAAATGGTGGTGGGGGGGGGGGGGTCAAGACTTTTGCACAGCACTGTAAATCTCCTCAATGACAGAAATCTCTCGTCTGAAAAGTAATAAAATGAAATGAAAATAAAATCGGAGACAGTTTGCAGTAGGTTGTGTTGTCTACAAACCTGAAATTTCGGGTCACATGATCACTGACTGTTTACGTTGTGGACGCCGTGATGCTCTCAGGAACTATTTGTAAATCCGGTAATCAAAGAATGTTTCGTTCTGGCGACTTGCGAAGTGTTTATCTTGGGGAGGTTCCCTAATAAACTCGGAACATGCCAATAAATAAATAAATATTAGTTCTGTCAATAGATTAAAAAAATAATCTAATTAATCACAGTCAGAGTCTGCGATTAATCACGATTAATCACAATTTTCAAATACTGAGATTTACTTGTATTATAAACATGCAATGTTGAAATAAAGACATGCATGACTAGGAAACACATTAGTTAGAGGAAACACATTATGCAGTTTTATAATATCTCAAACATTACCTTTAAACCTTTAATGTCTTATATTTACTGCATTCTTGTAAAAATAGTTCGTCTCAAAGGTAGCTCGTGCACCCGACTTTGATTTTATCCAAACTTCCATATAGAAGACTTTTATAATGAAACTTGGCGATCAGCACACCTGGTGTTAAACGTGCCATTATCACACACAGCTGGGGAACCCGCACCGCCATTATGGGAAGCCATTAGGGTCAAACTGATACATATGATCAATTTGTGCTTAAAAATATAGTAAATAAATAAATAGATGACATGCATCTAGAAGGGAATAAATGTATGAGTGCTGAGCTTGGGGAAAAAACTAAATCTAGGCAATTTGGTGTGTAATTTTAATGAGAACCCTAGAAACCATTTAACCATAACCCTATCCAGAAAGGGCTTTTGTTCAGCTTTTAGTCCCGTCTTCGCCCGTGTCCCGTCATTGGTCTGCTCCTCGGTGTGTTCACCAGTTCTGTGTTTTATCCCTTAATTATTTTGTAAATGCGTACACTGCTCTTACTTTGTCTTGCCTCAAAGTCTTGCCTTGCTCTTGTTTTTTCAGGATTCTGCACTTCTGATCCAAACCCTTGCACTTACGTCATGCCACGGAGCGAAGAAATTGGTGGTACGCAAACTCAAAAAAGTGTTTAAAAACACACACTTCACAGAAACCAATCGATGCATCCTGCGTAATGGGACTTTCTTTGCAAAGTGAAATCGTCTGGAAGCTTGCCGATTATGCTAAGAGATAAAAGTGACGAAATTATGAGGAAGATAGAGAGATACAGTGGATGAGAGATAGAGAAAGAGAGAGAGTGAGAGAGTGAGGAGGAGGCCTTGAGTGCTATAATAGTTCAGTTAGATAAAAAGATCAATACAGCCATAATGGCAGCTTTAAGTGAAGGTGAAATCAAAAGCTCTCTCTCTCTCTCTCTGCCTATCTCTCCTTCTCTCAGTCTCTCTCTCTCTCTCTCTCTCTCTCAAGCTGCCCCAGTGATCGCCCTCAAAAGGTCTATCGATTTCCTCAATACTGACCTCGATCATCAGGGTCTCCCCTCATTACACGGAGATCTCTCCCTCACATAAACCTGACCTGATGGACGACCGGAATGAAGTCCTTAATGCTAACAATCAAACTCTTGCTCCTGTCACGGATTGTTCTATTGAAATTCTACATTTATGACTGGTGTCGGCAGGAAAGTTGGCAGCGAGCAGGAAGCAGGGCTGAGTGGTGGGAGCGGGTTCCAGTAAGACCATTAGGCCATCAGCAGCTCTTAAACACGGCTAAAGAGACCAACGCCTGCTGACACACCACTTTATCCCCTGTACACCATCTCCATCCATCTGATAAAGCTCTGCTCGTAATTATATCAAAATGAGGAGAGAAGGAGCTGTAAAGATATTCTGCGGGTGCAGCCCAGGTCATCTGCTAATCGATTGAGCTTAAGGACGGTAATGTAAAAGTGTAGGAAGTCGAAAAGTCGACCTGGAGTCCTTCTGGTTCAAGATAATAAACTGGGTGTGATAATGTAGAGTGTGTAGCATTATTGTTTTTAATATAATAGAAAATAAATGTCATTTTTATAAAAGATTTTCAGGCTGAGTCCACTCCTCCGGGACGCTATGAAACATCAAGGTAAATACTGGCGTACAAAAACTTTACAAAATATGAGTTACTTTTTGACTTCTGTCACAAACTTTTACATTTCTGTCTCAGGCTTTTGCAGATCGGTCTCAGATTTTAACATTTCTCTCTGGCTTTTAAATGTTCGTCTCAAACTTCTGGCTTAGAATTTACACTTCTCTCTCTCATACATTTACAGTACATTTCTATCTCAGACTTCTGCACTTCTGTCTCAGACTTCTGCACTTTTGTCACAGACTATTTGACTTTTGTCTCAGATTTTTATATTTCTGTCTCAGACTTTACACTTCAGTCTCAAAATTTTACACTTCTGTCTCAGACTTTACACTTCAGTCTCAAAATTTTACACTTCTGTCTCAGACTTTTACACTTCAGTCTCAAAATTTTACATTTCTGTCTCTGACTTTTACATTTCTGTCAAGACTTCTGCATTTCTATCTCAGACTTTTACACTTCTGTCTCAGAATGGCACAGACTATTTGACTTTTGTCTCAGATTTTTATATTTCTGTCTCAGACTTTTACACTTCAGTCCCAAAATTTTACATTTCTGTCTCTGATGTACCCCTATCCTGGGGTACATCCTGGACAGGGTGCCAATCTACAGGGTGCACACAAACATTATGAACAATTTGGGCACAGTAGTTAGCCTAATCTGCATGTCTTTGGACTGTGGGAGGAAACCAGAGTACTCGGAGGAAACACACCAAGAACGGAGAGAACGTGCAGTTCCGAGGCGGAACTCGAACCTCGAACCCGACCCTGGAGATGCTACACCACTACAAGGCGTGCCGCCTTGTTCTCATTATAAACTTTAATAGAGAAAACTAAAATGAAAGGTGCACAGCATCCCACCTTTAAACTTTAGGCCACGTCTCTTACCTGAGTGTGAGGCTGGTGTTCAGTTAAAACTCCATAAATGAAAACAAAACAAGGATAGTCATTAGAACGAAAGTAATGGCACCCATTAACAGCAATCAAAGACATCCGTAAAATGAAAACAAGCAAGGCTGGGTATTAGAACAAAAGACTTTTACATTTCTGTCTAGACTTCTGCATTTCTATCTCAGAATTTTACATTCCTGTCTCTGACTTTTGCACTTCTGTCTCAGTTTTTACATGTCTGTCTTAAACTTTACACTTCTGTCTTAGGCTTTACACTTCTGTCTCAGACTTTTACATTTCTGTCTCAGACTTTTACACTTCTGTTTCAGACTTCTGGACTTTTGTCTCAAATTTTTTTCTGTCTCAGACTCTTATGCTTGTGTCAGACTTCTGCATTTCCGTCTCAGACATTACACTTCTGTCTCAGACTTTTACATTTCTGTCTCAGACTTTTACATTTCTGTCTGACTTGTCTCAGACTTTACACTTCTGTGTCAAACTTTACACTTCTATCTTAGATTTAAACATTTCTCTTTGGCTTTTGAACATTTGTCTCAGACTTCTGCACTTCTGTCTTAGACGTTGGCAGTTCTTTCTCACACATTTGTACATCTGTCTCAGACGTCTGCATTTAGGTTTGAACCTTCTGCACTTCTGTCTCAGACTTCTGCCTTCCATTCTCAGATTTTTAGCCGATATAGTAAACATACTGGATAGCCTAAATATAAAAATAATTTTCACACACACATACACCGAAAGAGAGAGAGAGAGATCAGCTCTAATGCATTATGGGACACTGACAGGTTTGGGAAACTTGGCCTGATGTCTTGCCTGGAAACTCTGCAGAATTTGCTGAGTCAGTTGATGAGAAAGCAGCTCCTCTATCTCTCCCTCTAATGTTTATCGGCTTTCTAATGACCCCGTCCAACTGTCGGGGGCAGATTTAGGACAGTAACAGGGAACAAGCACCATAACGTGCAAGTTTGTACTGTAGATGTGTGTTCACAAACATTCTAACTTTTTTTAATTTACTTGCTTGGGTTACCAAATGTGCTTTAGGTGCGGTCTCTTAGGGTTAAATACTTAAATATGTGAAGATTTTTTTTTTTACTCACTAAGCCCACCCCCCCCTTTTTTTTTTTTCCCAAGTGCACAAAGCTGCACTCTTGCGTTAGCAAGGACTGTTATGACATCAACTGGACCCTCAACTGTTTCAGCTCCAAGTTTGACCTAAAGACTTTTCAGTGTAATAAATTATAAGAACGTGATGGAACACGTTGGCGAAATGTCTATAAAATAAAAGACAGAACACCAGTCCAAATAAGATTAAGATTCAATTATTTGTCACCTTACAGCACAGTGAAATGATTTTTTGCACACATCCCAGTTAGGAAGCTGGGGTCAGAGCATTTTAACCGTTTGTAATATACATATGTGAAGACAATGGTTTAAACTATCGGTCTTTTATTTTATTCAACATAATCTCATCTCTACGTTATTTGTTCTCATAATTCATTCATTCATCTATCTCCTATGCCACTCTTGTGCCAATCTACAGGGTGCACACAAACATTATGCACAATTTGGGCCTAATCTGAACATTATAGCCTAATCTGTATGTCTTTGGACTGTGGGAGGAAACCAGAGTACCCGGAGGAAGCACACCAAGAACGGGGAGAACATGCAGACCCGAGGCGGAACTCGAACCTCGAACCGTGCCGCCTTGTTCTCTTAATACACTTTAATAGAGAAACCTAAAATGAAAGGTGCACAGCATCGAACCTTTAAACTTTAGGCCACGCCTCTTACCGGAGTGTGAGGCTGGTGTTCCGTTAAAACTCCATAAATGAAAACAAAAAACAAGGATAGTCATTAGAACAACAGTAATGGCACCCTTTAAAAGCAAGCAAAGACATCCGTAAAATGAAAACAAACACGACTAGGTATTAGAACAAAAGTAATGGCACCCTTTAACAGCAATTCAAAGACATCCGTAAACTGAAAACAAACACGGTTAGGCATTAGAACAAAAGTAATGGCACCCTTTAACAGCAAGCAAAGACATCCATAAATGAAAACAAACATGGCTAGATATTAGAACGAAAGTAATGGCACCCTGTAACAGCAGTCGAAAACATCCGTAAAAAATGAAAACAAACAAGGCTAGGTATTAGAACAAAAGTGAGGGCACCCTTTAAAAGCAGTCAAAAGCATACGTAAAATGAAAACAAACGCAGCTAGGCATTAGAACATACTTTAGTCATCTTGTTGTTATTTTCAGCTCTGGGAGTTTTGCCTTTTTTTGGAGTTTTTTGGGCACCACAAAATGTCAATCAGCTGTGCCATGAGTGCGATTAGTGATTTTTATTTTTTTTTAGTCACTGGAATTTATGAAAAAATATGCAAGCTTGAGGCCAAAGTAAATAAGCGCAATTATAATGTTTTTTCCACTGGCTAGTCTATGATATCTGAGCATCATTTGGACAGACAGATGAGCACAAACAGGCACTTGGCTGAAAGTTTGAAGTAAATAAACTTTGTCCCAATTTAAGACCCGTTCTTTAAAAAAAAAAAATTTAAGTACTCTATTAATGACTGTACATTGTAAACTGAAGAAGCATTTAAAATGAATCTATGGCTCTCGTTTAGTACTTCTGTCCATTTCTTACTAGATAACGGTGTGTAAATAATGTAAATTAATGTCCATTTCCATTTCACTTTGTGATCTTAATTACGTTGTGGTTTCGTGGATTTGAACTCACCACTTTCCAGTTAAAACTACAGCACTGTAGTAGTACTCAAGCATTTCCAGATCTCCAGATCTTCTTCACAAATCAGACAGCGCCCTCTAGTGCCTATCCATCCACTTATCATCTCCTCCCTCTCTGCAGCTTTGAAATCACCTACTGTATCATGTATCTAAAACTGATCCAGAATAAAAGGTTAAATACTGGTCACATTCGGCCATCTCACTGAACATCTGGAATTTATTTGATATAAATCTTGGAAATAAACAAAAATCTTGTATGATGGTGGCCAAAAGTATTAAGACAACAGATGTCATGTATTACAGTTCTCACTGTGCACAAAACAAATGACGTCACTAATTAGTCCGAGTCTATCTCACTGAGGAGTTGTGCTAATTAACTGAAAAACCAGTGAAAAACTGGCGATGTGACAATGCTGTGTCATCTCCAGAGCAAAACCCCGCAGGAAACTGTTGGAGAATGGTGAAGAAGACAGGAGCAGTCAAGATATCGTCAAGATGATTATTCTTATTATCTTGATCCTCATTATTTTATAAATTTGAGAATGTCATTAAAACATTTAATTTCACGTTTGTCTCAATATTTTTGTCTCTTCATGATTCTGCAACTATTTCTAAGTTAATATTTAAAAATTAGCAAATTTGTGATATTAATGCATTTGTAGAATAAGTCAGAGCTGTAAGAAATGTTTCAAAAAACACAGATTTCCAAAATTTTACCTTCACTTAAGATTTTGCTGATATCATTTGTACTGAGCAACTTTTTAACTAGCGCTCTCGGACTGTATGTAAAAGATCGAATTTTACATTTTTATTAGACACACACACACACACACACACACACCCATACACAGTATGATATGCAGTGAAATGCTTCCATGACTGTTTGTGACCTTGAAAAGGAAAAAGGAACTCAGGAACTCTAATAAGAAAGAATAAAATATAAAATATATAATCTACAAAGGTAGTGATATACAGTAGCTCACAGATCAGAGTCTCTTAAATATTCCATAGTCTGGGAGCACTCAGTACAGACACATTTAATTATAATAATCATCATCATGATTGTCATAATAATAATAATAATAATAATAATAATAATGTTTTTTTAATGATAGAGTTTACATTTGCGCTGAACCATTTTTAGGTATAATTTTATACTTTGTGTAACTGAGTGTAACTTGTAATTTTATTAAAAGTGTCATAAAATCAAGAACTGTTATAATAAAAACACACAGTTTTGTATTAATGTAAATGTATTAGTACTGTAAATGTAAACAATTTATTAGTTTTAATAGTATGCATTGTATTATTGCTAATATTCATTATATAAAGTTATCTAAAATAAGATCAATAAAAAGAAATATGCTTCAGCTATTTATTCAGCCTAGAAAGTCAACACAGGGAAAAACAAACACTAATGTATAGTTTTTTATTTGAAATTTCAAAATTAGAAATTTCAAACTTGTTTTTTATGTGAACATTGTGTCAAAGCTCATTTAATGATGCACACACTCCGATAATAACGATATAAAAACAGTCACATTCATTTATTCCAGATGCATTTAATTAAGATTCTTTTATTATTATTATTATTATTATTAATACATTAATCATCTTGTTTTGTTGGGTCAATATTATTAACGCCTTAATATTTTGCTTGTACTGTATTTTGCTGTCTAAACAGCTACTAAAAGATTGCGAAAAGCTTCTCATGAAACAAAGCTTCTTTTTGTACTGTACTACTTTTTCTGTGTGTGTGTGTGTGTGTGTGTGTGTGTGTGTTTTGGGGTTTTTCTTCTGAGCAGCTCAATGCAGAGCTAAATTCACACAACCCCAAAGAAAGACACGGCACGACAGCAGCCCAGGACCTGAGACCTAACGTGAGTTTCACTTGTGGGCTGAAACACTTTTAGAGAGGAGAGAAGCCTTGAGGTTTCAGAGCAGCGAAAGCAGCGAAAGCAGCGAAAGCAGCGAGCACAATCACCCGTACAAGTAAGTAGAACATTTAGAATCAAATGGTCTAAATTGTAGATCATTAAACATTTCTGATACAATCTGAAATATACAGTAAAGTCATGAATGGTCTAGTCATGAACGTGACTTTTTGTTTTTTTTCCTGAGCTTATAGAACATCTCTAGAATCATCGTCTGACGTCTCTTTCTAACACGCTGTGTTATTTAATCTTTTCTGTTTGTTCTCGCGTTAGTGTTTGCTCAGAACACTTCTTACACTTTGGACTTGAACCAGACATCATCATCATCACCACAGTTATCTTCAATATCACCATTACCGTTATTACTAACATTAGCACTATTATCATCGTCATCATCATCATCATCATCATCATCAACATCATCATCAACATCAACATCAACATCAGAAGAATCATCATCACCATCACACCATACTTCTCAGAGTTCCTCATACTTCTTGGAAGAAAGGACATCTGGAGCACCGGGAGTCTCCAAGACTTATCCTGGCAAGTTCTTCTTTCCATCTACCTACTGTAACTTCATGGTCTTTCCTGATTTCTTTCTACACTGTAAATCAATGCACTGAAGGCGTTTCTCCAAAATACACAATAATCTCCTTTGAACAGTTGATATTGAGATGTACATCTGCTACTTCTGCTCTGTAAATCCTTCATAACGCCTCCAATCTGAGGTGCTGTTTGGTGTTAATTGGTGATTTCTGAGGCTGGTGACTCTAAATGATCTTCTCCTCTGCAGCAGAGGTAACGTTTTGGTCTTGCTTTCCTGTGAAGGTCTTCATGAGAGACAGTTTCATCATGGAGCTTGATGGGTTTCGCAAATGCGCTCGACACAATACGGTTCTATACAAGACCTGTTCCAGAACAGCTGACCTTCGTGTCCTAAAATAACAACTGAATGTTGCTGTCGTTACTTAATTACGAAATGCCAAGTGTGTTATTTCACAGTTTTATTCAAATTTAA
Organism: Clarias pachynema; assembly: GCA_030014365.1. Lineage (NCBI taxonomy): Eukaryota > Metazoa > Chordata > Actinopteri > Siluriformes > Clariidae > Clarias > Clarias pachynema. The sequence continues at coordinate 28,615,891 of JAQMYL010000039.1, forward strand.
TAGGACAGAGAGACAGATGACTTGCTAGCTTAATTAAAAAAACTAGAAATGCACTAGAAATTTCCCCGATTTTTAACTATTTATCACCGAATTATACTTTTAAATTCTCGTCAACTTCACAAGTGTTTTATTCTTCCTACAGGTTGGAGGCTGTACATAAGTTATGGCACCCTGGCATGTGGAGGAGTCTTGGTGATGGTGTTAGTTGTGATTATTGTTACGTACTGTTGCTGTTACAGAGTGACATGTAAGTCACACACCACATATATCCTAAATACACTCAGACACACACCACATATACAGTACCCTATATACACTCAGACACACACCACATATACCCTATATACACTCAGACACACACCACACAAGTTTAAAAAAAAAAAAGTGATTTGAAACAAAGTACATTTTCCCTCTGCTTTTCAGCACATGAATCGTCTCCTACCAACGAGCCGCCCAAGCTGAAAACACATGTGAGTGAATTTGAGGTTAAATAAATCATACGCCGTAGTCAGAGTTATCTTCTGATCTAATATGTTTTATTTTTCAGGATGAAAGTAATTCGCATTCTCCTGATGAAAGTAATGAGAAAGAGACTGATCCTGGAGAAGTGTATGAGAATCTGACGCTTTCTGAGTCGGAGTACCAGTGTATGCAGATGAACAATCGAGCCTTATCTATTTACGAGACCATTTATGAATATGCAGGGGACAGCGGGACACGCGGCGGGACACGCGGCGGGACACGCGGCGGGAAACGTGGCTGGACAAGCGGCGGGACGTGCGCAGACCCCATCTACCAGGAAATCTAATCATTCCTAAGATTACAACCTGGTCCTTGCTATTAAAGCCATGAAGTAAATTTCTATTCTGAAAAATATACTTGAAAATAATGAAAAAATTATAATTATAATTGAAAAAAAGTCTGACATTAAAAATTAACAACGTAAAAATAATTCGAATAAAAATACCTGGCCTTATATGGAGTTAAGTAACAAATATTTAAAAATATTTAAATCCTTTATCTAGCACACACACGCACACACACACTTTGTGGGCACTTTAGACCTGTGTTTACTTATTGAAGAAAATATGGGACCTTTAAATTTCAGCCAAACTGTTTCGTTATCAAGATATAAATCATTTTCATCACGGATATCATTTTAACATCATTCTCTGGGTAAATTTAGATTTTCTTTTCTTTGTTTTAGGACAAAAAGTTGTAATAAGTTTAAAACAACCTAGAACTTTATATCAGTTATTTATAGACTTTTATATAAAGTCAGAAGGTCAATTGTAGATATTTGGAAAATAACAGAGATGTCACTTTTTTTTTCGCTAACAAAATATTAAGTGGTTCATCAATACAAATTTTCTGATTAAAATTTTATTGCTTATTTCTTTATTCAGATACTGTATACATTTAATTTCTTTAAAACATATTTCACAGGTTTAAAAGGTTTTAATGTTTTTTTTTCTACAGTATATTATTATTATTATTATAGGTAGTAGTAATATTAGTAATACATTTAATAGAATATTTTAATTTCCTTTATCTGAAAAGAGTGAGCATCCAAAAGTGGCTTGTTAACTTTCAGCCAAACTGCATGTACTAGGGGCGTTCAAGTCAAACCGGGACTTGTGAAAACATTTCGGGTAAATGAAGGTGTAAAAGTTGTTGACGTTTACAGAAGACTTTAAGCACAGTACAGTTATGAGACTCTCAGCCGCAGTAAAACATTTAAATGGTGCAAAGGTTTTAAGTTTTATCCAAGCGCTAGTGAAACACTGTGCATTAGTGTAGCAGGGGATTATATAGAGAAATAAAAGGAGTTTTTTTACTTTTATGACTGTGTTCCGTTATTCTGCACAATCAAAAGTCCCTGTTTGATCTGAACGCCATTTGTAATAATTGCTCCACTGTATGTAAAGTGCTCTGAGATGTAAATAATTGACATTGAATAAAGACGTAACTATACAGTACACCTGTGAGAATTATTACAAATCACGTAACAAGTGTTCTACACTGGGATCTGCTCCACTACTCGCTCAGCTGCTCCCTGTCTGATAAAACCCTGTCAATATCTGTACACACACACACACACACACACACACACACACACACACACACACACACAGCTGTATAAGTGTGTGTTTGTAAGCGGCGTGTTACCTGAGCGCTGATAGCGTGCCATACCGGACAGGAAGCTGGGGCGGGAGAAACGCCGGCGTGCCTCGAAGGACAGCGTGCCGATCACGCTCCCCATGTGCACCTGATGGAGTGAACTGGAGCGCTCACCCTGAGCGGGACCAACACACACGGACGGAGACGGCTACAAACTATAGAGATACTGATGGAGGTAAGAAAAACCTTCCCATTTGTTCACGTGTGTGTGTGTGTGTGTGTGTGGCGACACGTGTCCGGGTCTCTTCAAAGGGATACTCATATTAGGTTTGATAGGGGGCATTTAAGTCAAACTCCACCTGGTGATGATGATAATGATGAGGATGACGATGGTGTGTGTGTGTGTGTGTCCATCTGTTAAGGAGACATCAAAAGACCTGTAGAGTCCTGACCTTTAACTTAAAACACACACACACACACACATGCGTGCACCACTTCACAGGCCTTTCTGTTTGAAGTAGCCACATGAAAGAGAATGTAACCAAAATGAAACATTGTAGCTATTGCGTGCAACTGAATCAGACCGCTATTATTCATTTAGAATCATTTTGAATTTCTGAACTGATGACCCCCAAACTGAGCTAAAATTACTCAAGAGTGACATTTTAGGTCATGAGGCTGTACACAGGCTCGGCAAAAAAAAACATCACACCAACATCCAGTAAGTTAGACATTTTTAAAGAGAAAACACAAGCAACTTACTAAAGATGTACAGGTGAGAGGGCGGAGCTATCACCAAACCAGGAAGTAGCAAACACTAGAGTTACACCAGTGTGTGAACCAAAAAAGGAAGGGCCGGTGACAAGCAAATCATCACAGTAGTATCAATACTGGCAGCACGGTGGCTCAGTAGTTAGCACTGTCGCCATTCCCCTCCAGGGTGCGGGTTCGATTCCCACCATGGGGTCTGAGTCCATGGAGTTTGCATGTTCTCCCCACAGTCCAAAGATGTGCAGATTAGGCTAATTGGTATTCCCAAATTGCCTGTAGTGTGTGAATATGAGTGTCCCACCAGAGTTGTAAAAATGGGAATAAACACAATGGTGATGGTCACCATTGGACATTAGTAAATGTGTATGCTCCACCCGACACTAGTAAACTGTTCTTCAAATCATTAATGGATGTAATTGTACTGGAGGCAGAGGGTATCTGTATATGTGGTGGAGATTTCAATGTGGTATTAAACCATCATTTAGACACAACTAACAGCAAAAGAAATTTAAGCAAAATATCAAAATTGATTAACACAGCCTGGGATGATATAGG
>JAQMYL010000039.1:28628884-28641223 GCA_030014365.1 Clarias pachynema
TGATGTTTGTTGTGACATCCAAATAGATTCAAAGTCATTACATTGTGCAAGTGAGTGTGTGTGTGTGTGTGTGTGTGCGCGTGTGTGTAAGCTTGTTGCGATCATTATGAGCTTCAGGCGTGTGCCATCTGTTGTGCACTTTCTAATATCACTCAGCACGACGTCATTACGCAGGGGGAGAAGCGGACCGGCTCAGCCGCTTCACACAGCGGTTCAAAATTAAACGTTGGCTTTGATGGCTACCAAATTAAATTATCTCCGTATCAAGCTAAATTAAAACAAGACCCAGACTATTAACCGCATTAACCGCACAGCATTTATTACACAAATGACGAGTTTCTATATTTAGATCGTTTTTTTTTTACATTTCCTACCGTGCACCTCGTCCCATGTTTGTACACTCGGACCACTTCGTCATACTTGCCTGATGTCAGGACTAAATATACAGTAATTTGCATTAAAATATGATTAGCATTTGATCTGAACTGTAAAACTGAAACGGTCTTCACTCTGGTCTTAGTTAAGGAGAATGAAAGAATGAAAGTCTGACATAAAAGTCCACCGATCCATAGACATCTTATTATCACTAATGACTTCCCCTTTCTACGATCACTGAGCTGCTGAGATCAATAACACACACACACACACACACACAGTTACAAGATTCGATCAAAAGCAAATTGCCTGCGTTGTCTGCTATGGGTTGCCTTTACAAGAAATGTGATTATTTTACGCGAGTGTGTTCAATCCCATCTCTATACACTATATAATGTACACTACACACTAAACCACTACTGATTCAATACAAGGCAATTCAGCAGTGAAATTATTCGCTTCACTTCAATATAACATCAGTTGATGTGTCCTAGTTTATTTATTTATTTACTTTTATTCTAAAAAATAACATTTTTAACATTTAATAATTACAATAATTACAGTAACATGTAATAACGTTTTTTTTTTTTATAGACTCTACATCATACTGTACTGTACATGTGGCTGTACTGCATTCTGGGATGCAACAATTAAATACACTTCAATTCACTACTGATGTAATTATGTTCAGCACTGATAAGATTCAGGAAATCACTGACATAATTCAGGTAATCACCGATGTGATACGATCTGATTCAGAACTGATACGATCTGATTCAGAACTAATATGATCTGATTCAGAACTAATATGATCTGATTCAGGACTGATACGATCTGATTCAGGACTGATACGATCTGATTCAGAACTAATATGATCTGATTCAGGACTGATATGATCTGATTCAGAACTAATACGATCTGATTCAGGACTGATACGATCTGATTCAGCACTGATACGATCTGATTCAGCACTGATACGATCTGATTCAGGACTGATACAATCTGATTCAGCACTGATACGATCTGATTCAGCGATTCAGGACTGATACAATTCAATTTAACACATACTGACACTTATTTCTTTATTGTCTATAATTTGTCCAAGTGTACCTGCATCATATAGCTTCATTGTATTCTGGAATCCGATAATTAAGTTCCAATAGTTCAATAATGATCTGATTTGGTTCGGTTCACCATCAATATGACTAATTAAAACAAACTGCAGCTCTGATTACTATACAGTAAAAGATATCTGGAGCACATGAAGATATTTAATTAGGCTTCAGCACTGTATAACTGGTGCACACTGGTTATTTTGTTGTTCTGCTGTTTATTTACCGGTAACAGTAACAGTACGGTTGATCAGACTCCAGACTACTGATATTTAGACAGACATCAGTTTTGTATCAATTTTGCTCATATTTCCCTGCCGTGTGGATGTGTACTGTACACTCTCTCACCCTGCTCTTTAGGGCCGGTGCTGGCGATGATCCGGCGGAGCAGGCAGCACCTCATCAGGGCCTTCCGCGTGAACCGAGGCCTCTGCCATTTCCCGCTGTCCTTCTGCCGCGCGGAGCCCGAGCCCACGCCGTTAGCGTCACCCAGCAACCCACCGTCCACCACCTTCCCATCCTCCTGCAGGACAGAGACAGAGACACCGACAGAGAGATGGAGAGGGAAATCACAAGCAAAGTATATTAAAAAAAAAAAACAAGAGACAGAGGTCCAATAAAGGACAGAGGAGAAAAGAGATGGAGATGAGAGAAGAAGAGAGAGAAAGAAAAAGAAAGAGAAATATAACAAGAATTACCGGTAGACAAAGTAATAGAGAGACGGAGACAGAGAGAGAGAGAGAGACTTCTAAATCATAACATCACTAATATCAGTACTAACAGGAATACAGACTTTTACACAAAGCTGAAATAACAACCTGCTATTTTTAGTTTGTGAATCTAAAATTAACCCGTGAACATGAAAAGCGACAGAGCATAAAACACCCCCTCACCATCATCATCATCATCATCATCACCATGGCAGGCGCTTCAGAGGCCCGTGACACGATGCGATGTGTCAGGTCACCGACAGTCGCTCAGCGTGATAATTACACGTTACATAACACCCTTTTTTCTGAAGACATCCAAACCGGCTCTTCATCCTGATTAGTGTTTTGCCGTCACTGACTCACTCTCGCTGCGCTCTTCTCACCGAAGCGTTTATATCCTCAGCCTAAAGAAATCTGTTTCTGTTCACATGTGAACGCCATGACGACGAGCTGTTTGATGCCAGCGTCGCCATGACAACAAGACTGTAAAGGAATCATAATTACACGAGAGCGCTGACGTGGTTTCAAACTTCTGCCTAATTAAAAAGTTTAAATGGCTCATCAAAAGTGTCCTCGAGTTAAAGTGTTCACACTTACTGTAGAGCTACTCAATATTTCAAATCCAATTACATTCTAGGAAAATTATATGTTAATTGCACATCCGTAACTGTTTGGCACCAGTCAAGGGACGGAGTGGAAAGCTATCCCTTGTCTAGGTGTGATTTGTTACCATGGAAACGCATTTGAAACAAGTACATTAATGGAGAACCCAGCAGGGTTTTGGTCTTTCGGTTTTTGGTCTTCCTGTCAAAGGGAGCGGACCATCCAATCCAAGCAACTAACCAACATGACGGCGGTAAATAAAAAGTCCATCAAGGAAACAAATTAATTTCATGTATTTGAAATGATTTACAAGCAATGAATAGGTTGGATTAATGTGAAAGTAATATTTTGAGGAATTGCCATGCAGAAGGTCTGGGTTCAATTCCCACCCAATGCTCAAACCCTATAAAGCCAGATGCCCTTCCTGACACAACCCTTTCCATTTTATCTGAGGTTGGAACTAGGGTTTGAGCATGTTTTTATTTACCGCCGTCATGTTGGTTAGTTGATCACCATTTGGGTCAAGTCGTCATCATATTGGTTTCCATGTTGGTCGCCGTTTCTATCAGTTGGTCACCATGTCTGTCTTATGTTTGCCACTTTGGTTGGTTGGTCACCAAATTAGTCGACTAATGGTGATTCTGGTCAGTTTGTCACTATTTTGGTCAGTTAGTCGCCATGTTGGTGACCTTCCTTAAATTGCATTATTGTTTAACAATTTAACTAATCACTTGGTTTCAGTCGTCCTTTTATTATTCCTGTATTGTGACTATTTGTTACTTTTGTTTTCCTTACTTGTGTTATTGGTTTTGACCATTGTTTTTATTTTTCCTGTTATTTTGTTGAGATTTTTCTTTTCTCTCAGCATCAATTAATCACTATACTTTGCATTTGTGTAGTTTTTTTTATTATACCTATAAATAGTATATAAGGTTAATTTCTGGCTAAATTTGGGGGATTCTGGCTTAAAATTGGTCCAGTTATGATTCTCTTCCAGACTGTGTCTATAAGTTGTGGCTGAGTTCTAGGGTAAAGGTGGTGGTTGTTCGGCTGGATGACTTCTGTGTATTCCGGCACTGCTGCGGGCCAGTTAGGACTGATTTCTGGGGACAGTTATTTGATCTGATTTCGGCGTTGATCTGGTTGACAAACAGCATTTGGGCCAACCTTAGGCCGTATTTCCATGTGGCATGAGGGCCAGACTAACAGTCGAAACTCAGCTAGATCTGGCTATCTGGGTATTTACCAACATGATGACCAAACCACCAAAATGGTGATTAACATGGCAACCAAGATGGTGGTGGGTTGGTAGCCATTTTGGTCAGTTCTTTTCCATGTTGGTCAGTTTGGTCGCCATTTTGGTCATTTGGTCACCATGTTGTTGGCCATTTTGGTTGGTTGGTTGCCATGGTTGGTCACTGTGAATCATAGATAGATTGTTTTTTGGGGTTTTTTGGGGGATTTTCCTCAGATTTTCTCCCTAAGTTCGTCGTGTCCAATTCCTCCCCGTCACTAGGGGGCTCCCACCTTAAGGCTACTACTACCACTCAGTCGAGAGTGCCGAAGACTATCATGTGTTTCTTCCGAACCACGTGACGCCAGGCGATCGCATGTTTTCAAACTGCTCGCTCAAGCACCATTGGGGGTGGCGTAACACTCTCGGAGGACAGCGCTATCCGCCGTGATTAATGTGGAAGCACTAAGTACCTCTCATCCCTCCCCTCTGAGAGAGCTCGGCCAATCAGCTCTCTCTAGACCCCGCGAGAGGTTACAGCATCACCCGGGGATCTAACGGATTATAGGGCGAGCACTTTGCCACTCGGAGGCCCCATAGATAGATTGTTGAGTGATATTTAGGGCGTTGTAATTTTCGATTCACAAAAAAAAAAAAAATTTGTTTCAAGCAGTTATGTTTCTTATCACACAGCTCTCAGTTGATCAGATGTCCGTTATGTTGGTCAACTGTTTGCCATGTTGATCAGGTCTTCGCCACATTGGTCGGCCTGTCACCATGATTCTTGGTTGGTTGCTTTGTTGGTCATCCTTTTTGGTTGATCTTCAATTTCTTAGTTGTTATCCATGTTGATCAGTTGGTCACCATGATGTTCGTCAGTTGCCAGGTTGTGAGAATCGCAAAATGTCACGTAATGCAAATACTCACTCACTCTCATCTATACCTCTTTATTCAGTTTACAGGGTCACGAGAGGCTTGGAGCCCATCCCATGAGACTTAGGGCACGGTGATTACTGTGTATTTACATTTAACTCATTATTAACCCCTTAAACCGTCAGGACACAATGGTGTCATTCTCATAATCAGAAAATAATGAGTTCCTATAAGCTCTTAGTGTAATTACTGAATAATCCATAGCTGTTCCTGAACTCAGGGGTTGAGGGTGTTAAATAGATTATCCACCTCAATTAAACAGAAGGATATATATGCGCCGCTGTTTACTCTAATTGAGCAATCTGTGTTATTAGCAGGTTATTAGGCTGCATGTAAACGTAGCAATTGTGTATTTTAAGGCTCATCTGATGCCTGATGCTCTGTTTTTCAGTATAGTATGAAGGTGTGTAAAATGAGCTGGAGGGTATTGGAATAGAAAGAATAAAGAGGAAGTGGATTTAGAGAATGAGTCAGAGAATGATCACGAGCACAGTGCTGAATCTCTGAGGTCGGTGCAGAAAATTATCTCTACGCTAAGGGTCAGAGGCAGAGGTAACCCCATGATGGACAGAAGATCGACAGAAGACATGGTAGTCAAGGTACTTCGCTCTAATTTCACTTAGTTCTGCTAGTTTATATACCACAGCACTGGGGAATTCTGGTTTTGGTCAGAAGGTGTTAAAAAACAAACCTGGACATACTGGGATGTATTCTATGAAGGGCCTTTTACTAATTTATTTCAAATTCATGGAAGGAGTCTACAGTGCCAGGACTCTGCAACATGTAGAAATGAATAAGGAAGCAAAAGATGTTGTTCGCTTAATAAAAATAGTTTGCTTTGGACATTGCTGTGGTGTACGAAGTGTAAAACACTGCAGAACAAAAACATAAAATAACCACTAATAATAACTAAAATGAGCAGGTATGTTGTTCTGATTTTATAACCTGTTCTCCAGCACAGTTGGATCCCCGTGCTGCAGCTCGAACCTTCAGGCGCTCATTAAACGCGACAGTGGAAATGGCAGCTCTTCTAAAAACTCAATTCATGATGTGTTTACTGAAGGAATCCTCCTGTCACCTCTTTCCTCCTCAGCAAGCCGCAACTCACGGGCGTCTCAGACGAGCTCTCAATAATTCAGAGTCACTCTATAAAACACATCAATACGAGAGGGAGCAGCAAACACTCTGACAAAAGCGGCTTTTTGTACACGCGCACAAAAGCGTGAAGAAAGTCTCACAAAAGATCTCAGCAGCAGCCTGAGAGGAGCCTGGTGGAGATAAACACAGACATCGATTCGGCTCAGAGTGGAAGACTGGAGCAAACTGAGCTGTAAATGTTAGCCAGAGAGAGAGAGAGAGAGAGAGAGAGAGAGAGTCAAGTGCGACTGGCAACAGAGATGGAAAGGTGAAGGGAAACAATGAGCAAAGGAAAGACAGAGATGGGAATTTTGGCACCGTAGAACTTCAGGCTGCCTGGTGTACATGTGATGACAATTTCTGGACTTCCTGGAAAGCTTGTGTAATCGACTCTGTGGTACAGAGTCACCATCTTCGTCATGTGGTCAACATTTTGTTTGCTTGCTTGTTTTACCATGAGGGCCATGTTGTTTGGTCACCATGTTGATCAACAGGTCAGCATTTAGATGTTTGGTTGATCGCCACTTTGGTAAATTGGTCCCCATGTTGGTTGGTCATCACGCTGCTCACCATTTTGGTCAGTTGGCCACCTTTTGGACCAGCTGGTCACCATGTTAGTTGGTTGGTCATCATGTTGGTCAGTGGGTCACCATTTTGGTCAATTGGTCACCTTTTGGACCAGCTGGTCACCATTTAGTTGGTTGGTCCACATGTTAGTCAGCCAGTTGCCAGTTTAGTCAGTTGGTCCTCATGTTGTTTGGTCACCACTTTGGTCACCTAGTCACCATTTAGTCGAATGGTTGGTTGCCATTTTGTTAACCTGGTCACCATGTTAGTTGGTTGGTCATCACGTTGGTCAGTCGGCTGCGATTTTGGTCAGTTGGTCACCTTTTGGGTCAGCTGGTCACCATGTTAATTGGTTGGTCACCATGTTAGTCAGCTGGTTGCCAGTCCAGTCAGTTGGTCACTAGGTTGTCTGGTCACCACTTTGGTCAGCTGGTCACCATTTAGACGGTTGGTTGGTTGCCATTTTGTTTAACTGGTCACCATGTGAGTTATTTGGCCACCACATTGGTCAGTTGGCTGCGATTTTGGTCACTGGTCACCTTTTGGGTCAGCTGGTCACCATGTGAGTTGTCTGGTCACCACATTGGTCAGTTGGTTACTATTTTGGTCAATGGGTCACCATGTTGGACACTGGGTGTATTTGGTTTGTTTTAGGTCCGGAAAAAATCCCCTGAATCACCTTTAACATGACGGGAAATGATAAATCGAACTACAAAAATAGGATAGAAGGATTTAACGTTTCCGAACGGAAAAACAACATAATATCGACTTAATAATCAAATTCCAGCTCTTTTTAAACCAACAACAAAAACATGTGTTACGTGTTTGTTTGTTTTTTACGTGTTTTGCTTCATGAACCTTGAAATTCCTTCCCAACATTCCTCTACGCGTGTTTCTACAACCGCACTGGAAAATTCTCTAATCTGATTGGTCCGCTCTGACAAAGACCGATCGCTCTGTTTATACTATCAAATCAGGAAACACCTTGGTTGGTTACAGAAATGTGCATAAAGTCTTTAAATCCCTCGTACCGACTGCTGCAACAAGACTTTTTTGTAAGGAAGAAACTAAAAGAAGTCAAGGGGTTTTTCTGAAGCAAAATATAGTCACTAGATTACAAGATCATCTGGCTGCCTCGCAAGATGCAGATGTAACTATTAAAGTTTAAATACAGTCCGCAGGTAAGGCTGTCATCTGGTTTCATCTGTTCGTCATTTAAAAAAATAAGAAAATATTATTTGATCATATGCTTTAGTGAACTTAGTGAAAAAGGAAATCTAGAACAAATCATCATCTCTAATCCTGCAACGTCCTTCCGGGTGACCTGACTAGTCAAGCTGAGCTCTAAGACACACACACACACACACACACACACACACACAGTTTAATTCTCCACTGCTCTGTGATTAAAAAGCATTAAAAGTCTCCAGCAAGGCATGAGAGAGGGCTCTGGGATGGAGAGATCAGTCACCCGAGACACCTCAGCCAGAAGCGAGGGACGAGAAGAAACAAAGAACGAGGACCAAAAAGGTACAGAGTACAGAGCACAAAATAGACAGACAGAATGAGAGTAAGAGAAACAGAAAAAGTAGAAAGAACTGGAGAGAGAAATTAGATCCTGGTGAAGAGTTTAAAAAGGGGCGGGGCTACCACAAACATATTATCAGGGGGTGTGGTCAAAGGTGCTGCTTAAATATATAATAAAATCCGTCTCCATCCATCTAGGAACCTCTGTAGTCCAACTATGGACGGTGGAGGCCAGCGGTGATTACCCGTTTTATGACCCGTGGTAGAACCTCCGGTCAATATTCACACACTACGGGCAATTTGGGAACGGCAATTAATTAATCTAATCTGTATGTCTTTGGACTGCGGGAGGAAACCGGAGTACCAGGAGGAAACCCACCAAACACGAGGCGAGCACAGACCCCGAGGCGGGAATCGAACCCAGGACCCTGGAGGAGCAGTGTGACAGCGCTACCCATTACGCCACCGTGCCATCATAAAATCAGTTCTGATATGTATTTCTGCGACTGTGCTTTTAATTTTACACACCCCTCAGCGACAAACCATCAGGTGTGAAAGTGCACTTAGACATTTCACTTATTTGATTGACACCTCCAGGGTCTGTGTTCGGGACGCCGAAGCAGGAAGTCAGGAATAAACTCCTCCTTGGCCTTAAGATCTCAGTAGGAAGCAACGCAACAGCAATAAGAGTGAGTTCGCAACTCCAACGTCAGCATCACGGCCTTGTTGCGACGCTCCGTCTGCATCATTTTTAGACAACTAAAATAGCCTCTGGATAAAAACAGAAAAAACATTGACTTGGTTTAAATAAATAAATAAATAAATCAAAGCTCCCAGCGTTACTGTATATCTACAGAGTTCACACAATAGGAAGGTGTAAAAAAGATAAAAGAGTGACAAAATAAAAAAAAAATGTTAATCAAAGGAAGACATACAGTAAAGAAAAAAGAAACTGATATGTGAAATAAAAAGAAATGTATAGTGTATGAGAAAGGAGTAGAAGTGTGGATTAAAAATAAGGGTTGAAACACTGGTTATTGGAAGAGGTGAAGAGGGGGAAGATCATTTGAACCGACTTGGCAAGGGGATAAAACATTTGCATAGCTATTTCTGTACATTCCACAGGGTGAGGAGAGAGAGAGAGAGAGAGAGAGAGAGAGAGCATTATATAATTATTCCATGCGGAAGATATAAATACCTGCCCTCCCCAAAAACCCCCTTTTTGTCAAAAAGACAATAAACATCGACATGATGGGAATATGCAAATGCGGTCGAGGCCCTATTCGTTATCTCGCATAAGTGTTGTGAACCTGATGACCTGTCGCTCTATTCAGGGTCAGGGTTAATTAAGTCATTTTATAATTACAAACAGTGAGAGTTATACTGTAATGCTTTGCTCAGATGTAAATAGAAGGACAAGGTGTAACTCTGGAAATGGAAAACGATATCTTTAGGGTGAAACAAGTGACAGGAAAAACAGTCATTAATCAGTGAAGAACTCAATGAATCATTTAATGAATCAGTCTAAGAACGAATGAATGATTGAATGAACCAATCAATCGATCAATATAATTTTTTATATATATAAGTAATGATTTAATTTAGTTTGAAAAACTGATTTATTTATGAATAAATCGTTCAATTAATCATTTAACGACTTACTCAGTGAATCATGTAATTAATATAAAGGTAATTCATTAATTTAGTTATTTACGAATACAGTTATTTATAAATAAATCACTTAATGAATCATTTAAAAAATATCACTCAAAAGATGAATCAATGAACAAATGAATAAATCAGTCAAAACCGCCTTTTAATTATTTAATATCGAATTAATTCAGTCAGAAATACAGTTATCAATCAATGAATCGTTTAATGAATTTGTTAATCAAACAATCAATTAATGACGCTGGATCAATCAATAATTAATGAGTCAATAAATTTACTTTTTAATAAAAAAACAATGTAGCCATAATAAATTAAAGAACCAATTTAGTGAATGAATCAATTAATAAACCAATATTTAAACCGATTATGATGAATCTATATCAATAAAAGAAAGGTTTTGTCTGTACAGTGATATCTTTACCATTCGTACATTGGAGGACCAGAAACCGGCCTCAGAAAAAATTCTGTCTGTATGTCTGCCTGCCTGTATGTTTGTTTGCATGTCTGTCTGTCTGTATGTTTGTTTGCATGTCTGTCTGTATGTCTGTCCAGCCGAGTTTCCCTCGAGGTGGGTGTGGCTATAGGCATCACTCAACAGAGCCAATTAATTGAGCATTTTTCCCTCGAGGTGGGCGTGGCTATACGCATCACTCACCAGAGCCAATCAACATAATCGTTTACCGTGTGTACACAGAGTATGGGGAAGACATATGAACAATCGTAATTCACCTACAAGCTGCCACAATCCTCACCAAACACAAATAAAAGCGCAACTTGTCATGGCTCACTCCAAAAAATGGCACGTGCACTATGAAAACTGAACCTTGTGCCGTGAGTTAAATCATAATGTTGAGTAGAAGGGAAGTCGTGAGCAGTTATGTGTTGGATGATGATCATATTATTTTTAGCTTTATTTCTACAAATTCTTTACCTGTCAAGGATGCGTACTTATTCTAGTCAATAAATAAAGCAATGACTCACTCATTAAATCGATGAAACCCTCAATGAACTATTAAATCATATGATCAATGTAAGCCATCCTTGAAATAATGAATAAATAATTAATTAATCAAATTAGTTAGGAAAAACAATTAGTAATCGATTAATTAATCAAGTAGGTCAATTAATCAGTGAATCAAAGAATGAAACAATTATTATAACTAATTAATCACTTTATGACAATGAATGAATAATTGAATTAATCAATTAACTACTCAATCAATCAATCAATCAATGGAGGCACCTTTGAATTAATCAATGCATAAATCAAGGAATCAGTTCAGTGAATTAATCAATCAAGTTTTGAATCAATCAACTGATAATCAAAATTTATGAATCATACTGTATATCAAATCAATGCATGCCCTCATTAAAATAAAAAAATATATAAATTCAGTTATAAAACAGTCAATAATCAATGAATCACTTAATTCAATCGATTAATAAATCAGTGAAACACTGAATGAAGCAAGGTTTCAAACAAAGAATAATGAGGGAATCAGTGAGCGAATCAAGGAACCAAGAAAACGATTTATAATGCAATTAATCAGTTCATGTATCGATGAATGAACTAATTAACAGACTGATAAATCAGACCAGGAGTTAATGAATCACACGCATGATTAAAACCTGTAGTGAATGTATAGTGAGAAGCTTTTAGCTACCGGTTTATCCCCTTGAGTAACTACAAATGGATAAAAAGCATGACGAGCCGCTCCTAGATTTAGACGAGGAATAAAGTGTAGCTGTGCGTCATCACAACACTGCATCACTGATCAGTTTCCTTTAATAGCATGATATGAAAAACAAATAATCCGCTTCATCCGTCTGTGCACCGTTGGATCATGGGATATCTCGTTGGCGTTTTCATTTTATATTTACAGTCCGTAAGCAATTATAACAGTGTGTGTGTGTGTGTGTGTGTGTGTTTTACTCTCTGTACACCAACGCACAGGATTAGTCTACGAACCATTAATAGAGTAAATGTGAGGAGAAGCTAAATAATAAATGAGACGTGTGTCGTAGTAGCAGTAGCATGGCGTGTGTGAGTGTGTGTGTGTGTGTGTGTGTGTGTGTGAGTGTGTGTGTGCGTGTGTGTGTGTGTGAGTGTGCGGGGACACGACTGGAGATCTGCACACTAGATTAGAGTGTGTTTGTTCCATTAAAACACCATTAAACACACGCTGTGCCGTGCAACATCACTCCGCTCTTAGTAAACACGCCACGGCTAAAAGACCAGGAGACGAAAACGCGTTGGAGATTTGAACACGTAGTAACATCTGTCCATTTATTCCTGCTTTAAAGAAGAAAATAAAAACGATAGATTGCTGCTGTAACAGCATGCAATGTGTAAAAATGATTCCTCGTGCTCCCAGAACCACTCTTTCACCATCTGAGTCCTGGAATTTATACGGCCGTGCCGTCAGGGAAGGAAGTCTCCATAGATAAGGTCGTCAGCTGACTTCATTTT
>JAQMYL010000039.1:28665437-28688357 GCA_030014365.1 Clarias pachynema
CAGCTTCCACCACCGATCCTGACCACCTTCTACAGAGGAACTATCGAGAGCATCCTGAGCGGCTGCATCACTGTCTGGTTTGGGAATTGTGGCATATCGGACCGCAAGACCCTACAGCGGATAGTGAGGACAGCAGAGAAGATCATCGGACACATAATGTGATAGATACAGTGACAGACAGTGAGAGACACGGTGACGAAACTACTATTAAATGTTAATTATTTTTCTAAAACAGCACTTCCCAAAATATTTACACCATCTTATAACTCTAAAGCCTTTTATTAAACAATGACACTATTTCCATTTTCTCCACTTGTAGTTCACAGAACAAGCTCCCGTGTCCTCATTCACATGATAAACTGTTGCTCCTGAGAAAGATCAAAGTGCAATGTGTAGGGAAAAAAGCTCTGACACCGGAGACTCCTTCCATAAATGTATCAGCAGTTACACTGTTTCTCAGTTAAAGAACAGCAAGGTCCAAAATTGTGATGAAGATCCACCAGACACTTCCTGTAAATTATCTGTTACTCTGGCCACAACAGTGTGAAATCAGATATTCCGTTGGTCTTTAAGGCAACTAACAATTTTGGTCATATGACAACAAGACGTTAAAAAAAGAAATGCTATGCATTTTAGCATTTGGGTTAAAATTGTAAATAGAAATGATGGGCAAGCGTGAAGGATCGCAGGAATTATAAAGTTGATTCTCCTTTTTTGTCTACAGAGCTCATGCTGGTGCTCAGCTATTATCCCAGGGTTCATACAAAGCTTTGCCCTACATAACCCACTGCGGAAAACCATTCTCTATCTATTTATAGCAGCCACCAATATCTCCAAATTACTCAGATGATTTTTTTTTTTTATGTTTCATGCCCCAGTCAAAAAAGGAATACAGCCTTATATACAGCACTGTGCAACCCATCCCCCCCCCACCCCCACCACTGATTTCTTCATATTAAATTTAATTAAATTAATTTTGTAGATTAAGTGAAAGAAATAGGAACAAACATTTTCTTGTGACAGCCTGCAAAGTGTCTAAAGATACAATTTACAAACTGTTTGTTTGTGTAACAACCTCAGCAGCGACCTCATTCCCCCTCTCGTCTGTTCCAACCACTCAATCATATGAAATTGAATATGATGAAATGAGGGGGGTCAAGACTTTCGACAGTTATCTACATTTATCTATATAACGTCTATTTTACTACAGTACATTAAGTTGTGAATAATTATGTTTAATAATTGTACCTTGAACCTAACGTTATTTGCTGATTGATGTTTTGTTTAACGTGTATATTTTCCTTAAGTGGAAATTCTGCCCTTATGATATATGACTTATTTTTTCAGTTCGGGTGTCAGGAATGTGACCTGTCAGTCGCTGTCACGTTCGTGCTCATCATGCCTTCCTCATTCCACTCATTTCAAAAACGCCTTCGGGTGAAATGGTCTCTGCTGCGTGTTTTTGTGGTCGACTCTGCAGTTCAGTCATTAACCCTTTATTAAGGAAGACACAATACAGTGATATTTTTAATGAGATATTTAATGTGAACTCGGTTTAACCCCTTCATATAGTGTGAAAGCTCACCTCGGTTTGGATTTTGCTCTTAAATGCGTAACATGGTTGAGCTTTTTAAAAAACAATACAGACCAGGTAATGGCCTGAGGACATTAAGGACATTATAGAGATTTAATTAACCTCCTGAGACCTTGACTCTCCTCTTATGTACATTGCATTTTCTCCTTGCTGTTTCTCTTTATTAGCGCCTGATAAGTTAATCAATATCGTCAAACAAGAAGAAGATTTGGCAAATGCATTATACCTATTTAACGATCTCAACGAGGATCATTCAAGGATATATCATATATATGGACATCCATGTCTCATGTATTTTTTTTACATTAATGATATAGTATTTCAGTCTATAATTGATGTACCGGCTTGTACTTTAAAGGTGACATCATCAATCGTTCAGGAAATTCAGGTGATGCTCATTCCTGTTAAACACATGCCTAAAGGACACCACACTGTATACAACTTGAAATAGAAGGCTTTTAAAAATACATTTTTAAATTTTTTTCTATTTTTATAACCTAAAATGGACGAGTCATGGAAAATAGTCTTAGGAATGGAATGTTAAATAGATTAAATGCAAAAATTATTAGTTTAGTTTATCCTTCTTCTTCCTATTATTATTATTATTAAACTCTAATGTTTAATATTTTATTATTTATTTTTAGAATGAACACACAATCATTCACCAACACCACTTGCACATTACAGGAACTCGACTGGGAATTATTACCACATCCCCCTGTACACTCCTGATCTCGCTCCAGGCCGTTTCCTCTTATAAAGGAGTGCCTGGGAGGCCGGCGTTTCTGAGGTGAAGCAGGCAGTTTGATAGAAAACCTTCTTTCTTGATGGTATCCAAGCACTAGTGAAACACTGGGATAAGTACATTAGTGTAGCAGGGGATCATATAGAGAATGAAGGTGTTCTGTTATTCTGCACAATCAAAAGTCCTGGTTTGACTCGAACGCCCTTTATGTTAACTTGCAGGTTTGTAAATCTAAAATCCCAATCATATGGAATCTCTAAAACGTTTACTCTAGATACTAAAATTATATAGCTAATAATATACTTTTACATGGATAATTGTGTAATGAGCAAAATACTTAAGCGGTTAATTCTCTTCCTTTTTGAAGTTTAGAAATAAATCAACAACTTTGGACCAATCAGAATCCAGACTTCAACCACACTGTCATAATGTTACATTTTTTATTAAGCGTATGACCATTTCTTTTGGCGGACACTATGGACTTGTTATGTTACTCAAACCTCATAAGTCACTTTGCCCACTGAAGTGTCATTTAATAATGAAGTATGATCTCAAATGTGAATTTCTTCACTACTCCTTAGTAGAGTTGCACCGTTAAACCAAAAAAAACAAACAAACAAAAGTTGTTGCTCACGTGATCTTGAGGTAAAGTACATCGATCTGTTCTATTTAAGGAGGAAACGTGGTAAGATGAGCCACACCAAAGTACTGTATTTAAACATCAATGCCCAAAAGAAATTACAGGACACACTTTCCTGGTAAAGAGCGTGTGAAGAAATGTGATTTTTCTCCCCATTTAAATCAAACTCCATTGAGTTATGATGATTCCAAAAGCATTTTTTTTCAAATGCATTACAGTCTGAAAGCATTGGCGTTTGATGCGCGCTCTCGTAAGCAAAGATGTCTGAGATGAAATGTTTGCTTCAGGCTATCTCGTCTGTAAAGCAAAATGAGCTCTATTAGCTGCTCCATTAGCTGACTCTACAGATTATCGTTGCATTATAAGTTGTACAAAACAAACAGATGACTTGCTATATATATATAAAAACCCTTATAGCCTAGTGCATAATTATTGGCACCTTTCACAGAAATAAAATGCAAACCTGAATTTATCCTATATAAAATAGCACAAAATACATTAAATACAGTATTGGTACACTGTATATTTACAATTTTATCGCAAAATGCAATAAAATTTTTGGCAAAAACATTTTTGTTTTCAAAATTATTGGCACCCTTGCATTAACATTAGAGCAACTTACAGTTTTTTTTTTTGTTTTTTTTTTTACATCTAAGCAATAGAGGGTTCTCATTAAGATAATTTATATTTTCATTATGTAAGTGAAAAAAACTTTAATCTGTGTGCTGTAAATGTAGTTCATTGCCCTGAATTTCCAGATAAAAACCAAGTATTAACCTCCTGGCAGAGGCAACCTTTTTTCTTTCTTTTTTTTTTTTAAATAAAGCATCCCATGTCTAGCAAAATCCATCATCCTATTAGTTTTTACAGGAGCCCTCGAGGCCACAGTTGCAAAAGTTATCATTAACCCGTCTCCAAATTTTACACTGAATGCCATTTTTAGACATCTTTCCTCGTCATCGTCATTCCTCTATGTTGAAACGTCCACAATAAAATCTGTGAAAGAAGTGTGAACGTGATCTTATTAATGAGCCACAGATGGTAACATTTCGACTCACTGATTAGAGATATTTTTATTTGACACACTGTGCATCTACTAGAATGCAAATTCCACACACACTCATGATGGTGTTTGGTGGGTATATTGTAGTGGAACACAGGACTGGGGAATATTTCACTTTGATTAGTTAAAATGAAAAAATTATTAGATAATAGATAAACCAATAAGACTAAGACATGTATGGACACTGCTTCAGAGAAAAAGAGAAATTTTTAAAACATTCTTTCATTTAAATAAATACTAAATATTTTTGCTTTAAATTACATTTTGAATGTAGTACCTGCAACAGATTCTTAAAAATAGGATTAAAGTTCTTCTTCTTCTTATTATTATTAGTTGTAGTATCGGCAAACTGCAATATTGGCGATTGGCTTCAACTAGTGCCACTATTAAACATTTTGGCCTTCACTGGTTTACGAGTGGAGCCTTTTGGCTGTTACTAGTTAATTAGTGCATCCCATTCATTGACTAGTTGACTCAAAAAGTGCTTGATATTGGTAGTAGTATTGGAGTAGTAACTAGTAGTAATTAGTAGTAGTGGCAGTAGTAGAATTAATAATGTGGTAGAATAAATGAAAGAAAAGTTTTGTCTGTCCTTTGCTCAGAACTCGCTCTTTCTTTCTTTTTACATCTCATACATTGGAGGACGCGAAACTAGTCAGCATGTCAGTCTTTATGTCTGTCCGTATGTCTGTCCAGACAGATTTTGTCACAGCATCACTCAAAATTGGCTTGACAGAATTGAATGAAACTTTTGCAGTACTTAGATATCTGCCTGAAGTTTAACCTGCATAAAGAATTCAATAAAATTGTTGAGTAAAAGCGATGTTATGGTCAGTTACGTGCCGGATTTAATAATCCATTTTAAAATAAGCTACTAATAAGCTACTTGCTCAATGTAAACAAACACCTGCACCAATAGATATTATAGAAACTTTGGCTGAAATAACAGCGCTGAAGTGGTATAAGTGAATTTTAACGCGCTGGAGTCGTTTTAAGACAAAACTGCGTCTTTATCCAATCTACTTTTTTTTTTTTTTTTTACAGATTACAGAACGCACAGCTTAAGATACTCAACCTTATAAAATTTTATTTCTTTTTATTAATAAGCTAAACAGAGAGTTCTGCCGTACAGAAAGACGGACAGACGTGTTGAAGCCCACCAACCTGAAATAATAATAATATTATCACTGATTACATTAAAGCTCATCAGATTATTTTTAGTTTTCACTTTTTAACTATTTCTACAAACGTTTTAACCGTCAACAACAGGTACTAAGGTTAGTTGGTAATAACAGTAGTGGTAGTAATGTACTCCATGGTGGTTGTTAAAAAAATTTTATTATTATTTTGTGCATCTTTACCTATTTTTATTTACCCTTTATTTATCTATATATATATTTTTTTTTATTTACCTATTTTTAAAAGCAATGTGCTGTAATAACATTGAATATGCCTACATTATCATTAATATAATTAATTATATGAATTATGACTTTATAATTATTATTATTATTATTATTATATTTTTTGGACACTTACTTTAGAAACTCTTAATATTCACATAATTTATTTACTCAGTTCAGACTTTTCTGTGCTGTAGCCTGAGCTAGAACAGAGACCACGCCCCTTTACAGACGCCTAGGCAAGATAAACAGAATTTATCCCAAACAGCTCTATATTAAACACCTAGTGCACTACGTGGAGTGTATAACTCAAGTGCGTACGTGCCCTCTGTAGTGCTCAGCTCTAGCAGTGATGGCGGCGTTTGGAATGCGGCCACGGATGAGCCGATAAGCTAACTGACGTGGTGAAGGAACTGTGTCCAAACAAACCAATTGGCTAAACTCAGCTTAGCTCTAAATAATAATTAAAAAAAATGTCTTTCTCAATCTTTTCGTGATTAGAGACATTTATCTAAAAAAAAATAAAATAAATGGATATGTTTAATAAACTGACGAGTCTTTTCCAGCAGGCCCTGGAAACAGTAAGTTGTAAACTTGTGTAACTTGTTCCAGGCTAGCTCGTTAGCATGTTAGCTGATTAGCCGTGTTGCTGAGAAATGTTTACTTAACAAGTTTAACAAGTGAACTGAACGATGGACAAAATAGCGAAAATGGACAAGATTGAGTTGTCATGTTGTCTAACGTTAATTTAAATATGAAAAAGAAACAGTGTATATGATGTGTTCTGTATTGCTAGCATGCTAGCTAGGTTTCATGTTAGCTGGTTACCTAGTTACATCATTATGTAAGATGTTCAAATGCAGTAAATACATGTCAGGTTTATGTATTAGCTCGATGTATGCCAGTGTGTTTGGTTTGTCTTGAGTGTGTGCACAGCTATATACCTGTTGCTAATCAGCATGAAGATGTGTTCAGGACATTCATGCATGTTTTAATCAGATCCTACAAGTCTGAACACTGCAGGGCAAAAAAAAACAAAAACACACATTTCTGACATACCTCAGCCCTTTACTGATCATAACACACTCTGTGTTGTGCTATTACGGAAAAACAATCAACAGCGTGAATTACAGAATCATTACATGTAACCAACTGCAAGATGATTGTATTCCAACATCAGCGGGGTTTTATTCCTCTTATACCACAGGATCTGTCAATGAGCCATAATCTTTTAGTTTTTTTTTTTTTTTTTGATAGCTTATTGTTCTGTACACTCCGTGTCACATCTGGAACTTCTGCAAAATTAAGCTCGTCCCAAGAACTAGTTATAACGGAGACAGTAGAGTAGTAGAAGTATTCACCATGAAGTAAGTAATAAAAAGTCTTAATAGAGTGATAGATGTGATAGTAGTAGCATTATTAATAGTTAAGAGTAATTATAGGTTTACTACTAGCGGTAATAGTAATATTAGTCATTAATGGTGCATGTGGTAGTAGTAATAGTACCATAAGTAAGATGAATATTGGTAGAAGTAATAGTAATAATTAAAATTGTAGTTATAGATATAATGGTAGTAGCAGTATTAACAAAAGTAATTATAGGTTTAGTACTAGAAGAAGTAGTAATATAGTAGTAATTAGTTGTTGTAAGTAGTGTTGGTCAGATGAAGCCTCATTTAGTTGTCCAGGCTTTTCCCAGCCAATAGTTTCTCCAAGAGGTTTATTTCATGAAGCTTCAGTCAAGGGCTCGTTGTACTGCCATCTAGTGGACAAATTCGGTGTAGCAACTAGATCATAACATCACAAGCAGCACAATTAATATATATGTTCAAGGAAATGTTTATGCACATAATCAAGATCTCTGAATCTTTGAAATTTACCAGAATAGTCCCTTTAGTTAAGCGCCGAACGAGTCAGTCACGCGATTCCGGCAAACACAAGGCTTCGTTTGTCATTGGTCACGTGACTCATAGAGAACCGACACGCGAGGCTTCAAAACGAGGCTTCATTTGGACACGCCCCCCCCCCCCCTTCTGCTCCATACAAGCTTCCATAGTACTACAATAGTTGTAGTAGAAGTAGGAGTACTTAATGGTGGTAGTACTACTAAAAGTAGCAATGGTAATCACAGAATTAGTGGATTAGCAGTAGTACTGATAGCAACAGTAGTAGTGGCAGTATTAGTATTTATAATAATAGTACTTACTAGT
Organism: Clarias pachynema; assembly: GCA_030014365.1. Classification (NCBI taxonomy): domain Eukaryota; kingdom Metazoa; phylum Chordata; class Actinopteri; order Siluriformes; family Clariidae; genus Clarias; species Clarias pachynema. The sequence goes on from JAQMYL010000039.1 coordinate 28,673,093, forward strand.
TGTGGTCGTAGTTCTAGTAGAAGTAGTAATGCACAAGGCAGTGGTGGATCAAGTGTTTAAGGCTCAGGGTTGCTGATCAGAGGGTCGGGAGTTCGAACCCCATCACCGCCAGCTGTTGTTGTTGCTTTTGGCCCTTAAACCGATGCACATATAAGCATTGCAAGGGTAAGAGGGAGAGCGGTGTAGAGTGGACGGTGAAACGACAAACCGAGATCGGGATGCCTGGAATGCTGACCAATCAGAACCGAGAATCATTAATGGATCGTTGATTAAGAGCATCAGTGTGGTCTGATTAACAATGTATAGGTAGTTTCTCACAAGTCTGATTTGCGGTGTGTTTTGTCTTGTTTCAGAGAGAGCCTTCAGTAAATCTGCTCGAGTCTTTCGTCGACCATTGGAAAGGAATAACAAACTACTACATAGAAACTACAGGTGAGGTTTAAGAGAGAGAGAGAGAGAGAAAACACTTGAGCAAACCTGTCCTGATCCGCACTGACACCTGTTTAATCGTAACAGCTTCTCTAAATGTTATTTGTAACTATTATGAAACAATTGTACCTTTGATCTTTTCTTTGAAAGAATTAGCAGCTCTTCGTCTTTTTCCTTATGTGTGTGTGTGTGTTATACAGATGAGGCGAAGCCGGTGAAGCAGACGGACATCCCATGGAGGCTAAAGCAGATGCTGGACATCCTGGTGTATGAGGAGCAACAGCAGGAGGTGGAGGAGACGGGCCCCTGCATGGAGTACCTGCTTCAGCACAAACTGCTGGAGACACTGTGCACGCTGGGAAAAGCACAGGTATTATACGCACACACACATATCCATATGCATGCATACGTCAGAGCTTACAAGCCTGGTCTTTGCTTTTCTTGAGAAAAGAAAGTGAACGTCTCGCTTTATTTTTTTCTTCCCTCCCCCACAGTATCCTCCGGGAATGAGCCAGCAGGTCCTGCTGTTTTTCTCCAAACTCCTGGCACAGATCCAGAAGCCCATGCTGCATGTGATTAACGTGTATCGACCTGTACAGGTCAGAGATAGACATGTACCGACATGATTAGCGCTTAATAGCTACTAACAGTGCTCTGTGATCGGCGAGAGAGTTTACAGTAGTAATTAGTTCACTGTAAGGTCTGAGAGTGTGTAGCTCTCTTCCCCAGATTATTTGATGGGAAATAAATGAGGCAAGTTGAAATATATAAAGGCCAAGTTGGAGATGTGGAGATGTGTTACTAAAACACTGACCAGTGCAAAAGGTTTAATTTTAATGGGAACTTTTAATGCAGATTGTTTTTATTAGCTCATTTGCATATACTCTGAAATGTCTAATTCACTGTCACTGACGTACGTAGAGACCACGCCTCCTTTACTGTCAGGGAGGCCACATCTTCCATACTGGGACTAACTGAGCAATAAGGCACGTCTCTTTCACTGACATTCACAGAGGCCACGCCTCCTTTACTGAGACTGACATTCACAGAGGCCACGCCTCCTTTACTGAGACTGACATTCACAGAGGCCACGCCTCCTTCACTGTCACTGACATGCACAGAGGCCACGCCTCCGTCACTGGTCAGGGGGAACAACACAGTTTTTTTTGTCTTATATTTTTATTAGAAATAAAATATTTCTTTCTTTATAGGCAGCTTTGACAAAAACTCTGCGACGATAGACTACAAAATACACTCCTGTGACGTCTTGATCTAGTACCTGGAACTGTATTTTGGTGGAAAATTCATGCCACAAAGTGACTGTGGCATGAATTATATCTCTCCACACCTTTAAGATATCTGATTTAACACTGCGGCTTATTAGCAGCTCTGTGCTTATTATTATCACAACAGCAGATTTGAGCAACTGGTCTTTTATTTTTTTCTTCACATGTTGGTGCTGCTCTGCAGAAGCTGATTCGTCTGTGTGGACTCCCTGACTTGCAAACAGAGCGCGAGGAGTCGATGTTTCTCTTTTCCGTTTGCTCTCGTGTGAAGAAAGACCCGTACGTCCTGAACTACATCCTAGGGGTGAGAGTCAGATCTTTTCTGCTCCAGTGGTTCTTTTATTTGAGAAGCCTGATTTTAAGCGAGTAGATCAATATAAATCCTGTATTACTCAGACTATCGAAGAAGGCCGTCCTCGGAGGTGCAGCTCTCTGTCAGAGGGACGTGCAGAAGGAGCCAGTGGAGGATCCAGCCCGGAGAGTCCGGCTTCTCCTCCTCCTCCTGCACAGAGCTCAAACCAGCCAGATACGGGTTTGATCCAGATCCTTGTGCAGCTTGGGAAATGCCAGGTGAGCGTCAGGAATACATTTATGCTCAGTTTGTAATACTGAGACTGAGAGTGGTGTGTTGTGTGTCGCGCGTGTTAGAAAAACAGGGTCGTCCTGCGGGCCATGGAGAGCGTGCTGCTCCTCACCAGCATTCCTCAGGAGGACACGGCCAAACTTCTGGCAGAGCAGACTCCACTGTGTGACCTCCTGGCTCAGAGAGTGTGCGAGCTTTATGGCGCCATCCCTACCACGCTCCACCCTGAGGACATACACAGCTACACCGTCAAACAGTGGAGGTAGGAACGGGTGTGGGCGTGTTAGCAAGTCACAGAAATTTTTGCTTGATTTTCCTTGAAAGTCTAATGATAATTTAAATGATATAGGATACCTAAGTAATATGGAATAACACGAGTAGGGTGTGCTAACACGGGCCAGGGGTAGCTCAGTGGTTAAGGCATTGGACTACGGTTCGGAAGATCCCAGGTTCAAACCCCACAACCACCAAGTTGCCACTGTTGGGCCCTTGAGCAAGGCCCTTAACCCTCAACTGCCCAGATGTATAATGAGATAAAAATGTAAGTCGCTCTGGATAAGAGCGTCTGCCAAATGCCTAAATGTAAATGTTATAGAGTAACATGTCTTCAAATCAAGTTACTTTGTTATACTTGGGTTATATTTTTTTCTCTTTCCTTTGAAGTTTGATTCTCTTTGAAGTTTTAAGTTACTTATATGTCATCATGTCTATGGTAAGAACTTGTACTGGAACATGTACTACAGTTTATATCAGGCATTAGAGATGGGAATCACCACGGACCAGCCGATACAATATTATCACGATAACTCAGTGCCGATCCGATTGGTGTTGCGATTCTGTCGATATCACGATTTTATAAACATCCCGATACGAGATGCTGTTCTAAGAAGTGTAAGAAGAATAAAGCGCTACATAACGAGCTATTAAAGAATTCAACTTTGAAGTGGAAACAGGGCGGCACTTCATCATACCGTTGATTATTTTTCTGTGTCAAATACTCACAAATGTATATAGTATATTATTATCTGTATTATATATACATATTGATTAGCACGCTGTGTTTCGGCAGGACTCCGTCGTCCCCGGGCGCTGTGGACGAGACCCAGTCTTTTCCCCCGGAGGAGCACATGGACAAGTTCTTCTGCTGGTTCGACTACTGCGACACGCTCATTAAAGACGCACCAGAGGTAATAAATCAGTTAACATAACATTGTCACATATCATATACTACAAGTATTATAGATTTATTATCTACAGCGTTATATAAGTCTCTCTCCCTCTCTCTCTCTCTCTCTCTCTCTCTCTGTGTGTTCAGGTGTTTGCTGTTAAACTTGCCAAAGCTCTTCACCAGCAGTGGCTTACTGGAATCATTCAGCCTCAGCTGCTACAGATGTGAGTCAAAGAACCCGTGCGAAAGTTTAAGCACCCGTGTCAGTCATCTTTTCGGGGTGGTGATATTTGTAGCGAGAAAAGTCCCAAAGTTTGTATACTGTTACATGACAGTGTGTTGACTGTTAGGTTATTTGAAGTCTTTATTAGACAAGTATTTATTGTTGTTTTGTTGTAGGATATTATTTGTGGGTGGTCAGGCTGCCATACAACAGCATTTCATTTTATTATATAAATAGTTTTACAGATTTTAAGAGATTTACTTTATATAGGGTGTACGCTGATCAGCTATAACAGTAAGACCATTTAACATTAGAACATTAACATTGATTATCAATTATATAATCCGTAAACTCGCTCTCATTTTTAACGACTTTCATGTTTTAGTATTAGTATTGACTTAATTCACATAACTTTTAACTTATCAATGAATAAATAAATAATAATAATAAGGCAGGAAGCTATCTTGAATTATGTTGTACCCTATGTAGTGAATGTACACTATATTGCCAAAAGTATTGGCTCGCCTGTTTTCACATGCATATGAACTTGAGTAACATCAAATTCTTAATCCATAGGGTTTAATATGATGTTGGCTCCGCCCCCTTTGCAGCTATAACAGCTTCACCTTTCCAGTGAACTCTTAATGCTGTATTTGGACTAAATGCTCCCAACTTCCTGTTCCAACATGACAGCGCAGCAGTGCACAAAGCAAGGTCCATAAAGACATGGATGAGCGAGTTTGGTGTGGAAGAACTGCTTATTGTTATAGCTGCAAAGGGGGCGGGGCCAACATCATATTAAACCCTACGGATTAAGAATTGGATGTTACTCCCAATATTTGTGTGGATTTTGGGTTGCAGTGGCAATCAGTCAGCTGGTTAGTTTCCACAGCTGACACCAAGAAGGAAAGTGTTAATCTTATGTCATAATTTAAAGCAAATTGTTTTTGTGTGTGTGTGTTTACTTGTGCAGGTCAGAGGTCGGCATTCTGGTCCACACGGCTCTCCTGTCACGCTGCGTCCATCACACACAGTCCGCCGTCCTGCTGCACGAGCTGGTGCACTTCCTGCTGGGTGCCGACACGCCCCGGGAGCAGCCGACCGACACGCCCCCGCACACACACATGCTGCGCTACCATCTCATCAAACACTGCGACCACATCTCAGACGAGGTGTCTGATAATGATTCATCACTGATGCGTTACGTTTTCTCTTCGGTTCTTTGTTAAATCCTAAAACTCTCTTGATGATTTCGACCCTCTAGATCAGCGTCACTACGTTACGGCTGTTCGAGGAACTCCTGAAGAAGCCCGACGGACACATTCTGACCAGCCTGGTGCTGCGAAACCTGGAGACCCGCTCCTACAGGCTGCCGGGGTCAGGGGTCACCGGCGGTGACGAGAGACCGGGGGCTGATCCTGATTTCCTGGAAGAGTCAGGGTGAGCGAGGGGGAAAAAAAGACTAAGCAGGCAAATCATTAAACATGCACCGTTTATCTTCTCTTACTTGAAATTGTCTTTGTTTTGTTTTTTTAAACAGAGAAATGGAGGAAGATCCTTTCTTCACAGACAATGAGTTCAGTGGTCCGGAGCGTTTGCTCTCCTTGTCCAGGGAAGAGAGGAAATCCAGCACACACACAGAGATAGCTGAAACTGTCAACAGGTAGAGTTGTAGACTTGTATACGACCTTCTCCTCTCTCTGTCTTATACGAATGAGTTTTGTTAAAGCATTAATGTCCCGTTTTGTCCCTCAGCTTCCTGTGTTTAGTTCCCCAAGAGGCAAAAACGTCCCAGCATGTGCAGGGAGCGGGATATGACACGTACGTCCACGATGCTTTAAAATCGGTGAGTACATTAATGTGGCGAGTTTCTTAAAAGCATTCCTGATTACTAATTCAGTTGTCTAGAATAGAAAGACATTTAAATAAATGAAATATACTTTCTTTAGTGTAGTGTATTGTTTCTTGCTTCACAAACAAGTCTTATCTGTTTAACAGGCTGTACATCCATGAAAGGACATATTTAAATAAATACACATCCGTATAAAATGATATTTATCTAGGTTTATAAAATATTTATAACATGTTAGTTCTACACTATTGTTTCCATAGCAACAACTTACAAAACGACATGGATGGAGGATCGGTTATTGTTATTGCAGTAAAATTTTCTGTAAGGAAGTATAGATGCTTATTTACCACCGATGGAAGGAGTCTCCAGTGTCAGCACATTTCTGAGAAGAAAACTCTCTTGTGCAGCTTGCTCTGTGTTCGCCAAGGTTGCCAGATCACACTGATGAATCCCACCTGGACAGTGCTTAAAACTCACCCATTCTTATAACAAACAGCCCAGATAATATTATCAGTACTAGATTATTTGATGCGACTCAACTATATATGCACATACTTAGTTTTACTTTAAAAAATTAATTTCCTGCCCAGGCTCAAAAATTATAATAACGTAGCATAAATACCGGAAAACCATCCAATTGTGGCAACACTGCTCGCTCAAATTTGCACAGTCTGACAAACAGTCTGACAAATCACAGTCTGATTCGATGTTTCAGATTGGAAAGGCAACAGCCATTAGATTTTACCTGCCTCAAAGTCTCTGATTGGCTGTTTTCTGCTTTGAATAGTGTAATTTCTAAAGGTAATGGATGGAAGGCAAATTTAGTTTTTCTTTTTTCTTTTTTAACAATCCGATCCATGATTCAAAAACCATGAGAGTTTTGTGATCTGTTGCATCCCTAATAAATGGATTTTTAAAAAAGTGTCACATAAATCATATAAGAGAACTATAACAATAGACATTTGCTTTTGATTTCACTTTTATTTTAGTTAAATTTGACCTGTACCTACATTAAAAAAATTATTTACACTTACTTTTTTAAAATCATCCATCAGGTACTTATGGTTATCTCTGGACAATTTCAAGTGTGTTAACAGTTTATTGAAAATTACTTCAGTAAATATTAGTTAGCTTTATATGAGTTGAATGCCTTGATGAACTTTGAAACAGAGCATAGCAGAAAGTTGAACTCTCTCTCTCTCTCTCTCTCTCTCTCTCATTACGCAGCTGAAAGAGTGTTCCACCATGTCTGCGGAATGGGGTTGGCCGAACGTCCCAAAACCCATGGAAGTCCACTCTGATGATGCAGACTTTTATGAAGGACACTTTCTCAAAGTGCTTCTGGACAGGATAGCACGCATACTGGAGCAGGTAAGCATTTTATTACTGTATCATGCGTATACAGATAGGAATATATATTACACACAACACACTCTCATCGTTTCATCCTGTGCGTGTGGTGTGTGTGTCAGCCGTACGAGCTGAACCTACAGGTGACGTCAGTGCTGTCTCGGCTGGCCGTGTTTCCTCACCCTCATCTTCACGAGTACCTGCTGGACCCCTACATTAACCTGAGCCCTGGCGCTCGCTCGCTCTTCTCTACACTCGTCCGAGTGAGCATTTTTTTCTTCCCCTCTCTCTATCATGATGTTGTGCTTGTCTAGCTCCTGCTGTCTAAAAGTTCTAAAAGTAATGGGGGAAAAAAAGAAACATGGGACAGTAGACTCCATTACGTAGTTACACGTCAGTCTGTAGGGACAGTATGTTTTAGCTTTGTTAGATTAGCCTTATCAGCTCGATACTAGCGCCCTGTGTTCTGTAACAGAACTAGACCTTGCTTGCTCATCTGTAGGAAGCTGTTACTCACTTCTCGGTTTCTTGCTCCAGGTGATCGGCGAGCTGATGCAGAGGATCCAGGACATCCCGAACTTCACCCAGAGACTCGTCGCGGTCAGGAAACAGCTCATGGGCCTCGAGGAGGAGACCGTGTAAGACCGTGTGCTTTGTTTTTCTACAATCCTCACTTAGTGTCGGTATGATTAATTTTACCTAAAAGACTCAGGGTATGATAATACACGAAGGAACCTTGATTTCCTAATTTGATAACAGCTTATTCAACTAAATTTAGTTGAATAGAGCTGAACATTTGATAAGCCCCGCCTCTTTTTTGTTAGTGCAGTTAAACCTTAAACAACATATTTCTGATTTTTTTTATATTTACCCCCCTCCATATCCAGGGTGGATCATGGCGCCCTGCTGAAGGGCGTGATCGTTCTAGAGGAGTTCTGTAAGGAGCTGGCTGCCATCGCCTTCGTCAAACTGCCCGTGGGCGATCAGGAGCATCTCTCGGCCCCGTAAAAATAAAACCTCATGGCTGAAAACTCGAACTGCTTCAGAGTTCATGCGTGTTTGCACAGAGGAACGTGGGACTGTCGCTGCAGGGTACAATACACTGGCGTGGGTCACTTTCAACACGCACGGGTACGCTACCCATCCCACACTCCTGGTCCCATGGTTGGAGTTGGCGGCTCTTCACCAGCCTTTGGAAGACCGCGAGACGTGCAGTGCCTTTAAAACTGTCACAGATTTCACTGAATGGACGACGTTGATTAACGACTTCCAGGTTCTGTAGGAATAAGAATGTTTAAAGAGATAAAGTCGACTTTTCCCACAGTCACTACTCTAACAGCTGAGGAAATCGGCTCCAAAATCATTTTTGAAGTGTGATGAAGATACAGAGGCCTTATTTAGTATTTATATTGTGTATTTTTACACACAGAACACATGACAGAACAATAATTTTTAGTCATTTATTTTTAAACCGAAGTTGTAGTTGTTCCGATTTAATAAAATACTTCAATGCACATTTTTATTCCAAGAAATGTAACTGCATAGTGGAGAGAATGCTTTCTACTGAACCAAATGTCCAGGGGGTGGAGCTGGACCTGATCCAACTCCTCCTTATAAAACTAACCTAAGGGACAACACAAAACCACACACACTTATCCAGCATGAAGCATCTGCATCAGGTCTAGCTCCACCCCCTGGACTTTTGACGTTACCCTGCCCAGGTAAAATTTGCCACATCAGGTCTAGCTTCACCCCCTGGACTTTTGACACGATTCTGCTGAGGTAAAATTTGCTGCATCTAGGTCTAGCTCCACCCCCTGGATTATAAATTTAGGGTAGAAGGAGGAAGATCTGATCTGACTCCACCCCCTGAATTTTTGTACTTGCATCTACCCAGGTAGGTGGAGCTGGATCAGATCTAACTCCACCCCTGCACTATTTATTCCAGTCTGCTCAGGCAATATGATCTAGGTCCGGACTGACTCCCCTTCCTGGATGTCCTCAATCCTACCTAGGTAGGAGGAACTGGATCAGGTCAAACCCTACCCCCTAGACTTTTGACCCAAATCTCTCAAGGTAGGAGGAGTTGAGTCACATTTAGCTTTAACCCCTGGATGATTGACACCAGTCTGCCTTGGTAGGAGGGGCTGAAATCAGGTTTAACTCCACCCCCTGGACTTTTGATTTAAGTCTACCCAGATAGGAAGGAGGAGCTGGATCAGGTCTCACTCCACCTGCTGGACATTTGACTCAGTCCTACCCAGAAATAATTTGCTGGATCAGGTCTAACTCCACCCTCTGCACATTAGCTCCAAGAACGCCCCGGTAAACAGAAATCAGATCCCTGGAGGTTTTTTTTTTTTTTGTTCTTGGCGTAGTTAACCGGAATAAAGCCATACTCTAATGCGGTAGAGAAGATCACCTTCATCTGCACAAGTCCTGAAATAGATACCAGATCCTCTTAATCAGCTACCACATAAATACCACTAATCCCAAAGATCACAACATGGGCACGGATGTCGAATCGAAGTGTTCATGCACAGAGTTTGCACATTAAATATAAAGCTATATCTTATAACTGATTGTTGTTGCACGTCCAGTTGGTTAGAGAGCTCTATTTTAGGTAGATTCTTTAGTTTTTACAGCTTTAGCGTGGTATAGAGGGTTTTAGTTTTTTCATGTTTCGAATGTTGTCCAAGTTTTATAGAACAAACAGCATTATTTAGTGATTAACCTGAGTTTAAAGGATCCTGAGCCATCATGTGTGTCTTGTTTTACCTTTCCTGCTCTGATTGGTTCATCTCTCTGAGTGAAAATATTGTCTTAACTGCGTATTTAATAATCACAGGGACGTGTTTGCGAGACCCGAGCATTTTTCTGCACAATAATCGTGTTCTTATTATTTATCTTATTCCAAAGTCTATTGTGATATTACATTAAGTATAGAAAAATATTTCTATCAATCACCATTATTACATGTGATATTTTACATATGGAAGTTTATTAATGTTTGTTTTTAATCAATGTGTTTTAATATTACACAGTTGAACCAAACATTAAGAGTCTGTAGATCATCTTTTCTCATCTGATTACAATTATTTTTTTTTTATTTCTTAACGAGTCAGTGCTTTTGACGCTGCATTTATGGAGTGTGTGAGTTTCTGCCTTGGATGAATCCAGTGTGTGTGTGTTGTGAAATAATCTGGTCTGTGTACACATGAATTATACGAAGATACAAATCATGACACACTTGCTGTATCAGTAAATCGATTTATTACAAACGTCTGATACGTCATACATTTTTTTCTCACCATGCATCATAGTGCTTAAAGGTTTGTGCAGGATTAACATGAATAAATATTTCTTCCTCATACATTTCATCAGTAGACATCGATGAAAATTCTCATTATATCTCTTTATTAGGAACACTAACATCCAAACCGTCAGACATTAAAGGTTTCAAGTCTTAGGCACATGCAAATAAACGCGGTAAAACAAGGATGCCTTAAAAAAAAAAAAAACTAAACATTCCCATAAACAGTAATAAATTAAAGAAAGTAAGGACGCTTTAGTGTCGGGTACAACGTGTGCAGTTTTATAAGGAAATTTGCTACCAAGTTTTACTTTTGGTCTGAAAAGTGGTCGCTTATATGATACCCTGCTTTGTTTTCTGTCCTGCAGATATTTTTCTTTAACTTTTACTCATGTTTGAAAATCAGAAATATTCTGTACTGACTTAATAATTAAATCATAAAAAAAAAAATAATTAACCGCACTCAACCTATAGAATTTGTCAATTCACTTTTAGAAAAGATAACTACATAATTTTTCAACTTTCTTTTCAATACATTTTCATATTCCCTCATTAGTAAATATTTTAGTCTGAGCTGCGAGCCACGAATGCACCGCTGTCTTCACTTTTTCATCAGAAGTGAATATTCGTCCTCGTAGTTCTGCTTTCAGGAAACCAAACAGGTGAAAGTCTGATGGAGCGAGATCAGGACTATAGAGATGTAGAAAGTGTAATGTGAGATCACGGCGCCGTTGGATATCGGTCCTCTGCATTTAATCCCAAGTTTATTCTTCAGCTCTTCAATAAGCGTCTCGCTGTAACGAGTGCTGTTGATTGTTGAACCTTTTTCCTGATAAGGTTCCAATACTTCTGGCCCCAGAAAACTGTAAGCGTTGATGAGTTTTCCAGCTGCTGGTTTTGACTTTTGAACTTTTTCTCGGTCGGTGATTGAGGATGTTTCCGTCCCGTACTCTGCCATTTACTCTCGGGCTCGTAGTGATGAATCCGTGTCTCGTCACCGGTAATGAGTCTCTTTAAGAAACTTTCACCTTCCTCAGAGTATCAGTCCAAATTTTGTCTGCAGATATCCAAACACTTGTGTTTATGGTTTTCGGTGAGTTGTTTCACCAGAAACACCCTCAGACCACAAAAAAAATATATTTTCGATTTGCTGCTCTTCTTTTGTGCAAATCACAAAAAATGTGTGGCCATTTTCGCTCGCACCGCAGTTACAAATGAACTGATGTAACACGTTCTGACAGGGGAGACAGTAGCCTTGAACGGAAAGCGCTGATAAGAGAGTGAAGTTTTAATATAACCAGATCGTTTTTGACTCAACCTCGATATCGAGAGAGAGATAGAGAGAGTACTTTAAATAAAAACATTTTTGTAAGGAACTAAACGTCTTAAAGCCTCAGTGTCGGATTCAACAATTCAACAAGCGATGCTGCTTTAAAAGCCTTAATGCTACTTTGCTCTGATCTGAAGGCATACTGTATACACGAGAAAGTAACGACCGTAATCAGGTCATTAGTTTAAACCTGTTGTAGTTAATTAGTCAAAGACTGTGCATGGGAACGAGTGCTCTGTCCTTTATCCTCCTCACTATCTGGTCTCTCGTGCTCTGATTGGTCACTTCTCTCCACGTGTACCTCTCGGCGTCCAGAAGCGGCGGACTGTCGAGCTCCTCCTGGTCCTCTGAACGCTCCAGAGTCACGAGTGTATTGAAACAGATCCCGTCTGACTGGCCCAGGACTCTGCCGTCGTGCTGCACTCCGAGAATCCCGTGCACGTTCAGTTGCGGCGCGGGATGCTCCGTGGACATGCACTCCTGGACCAGTCTGTGCCCCGCCCACTTGACCGAACACCCCTTTTCTGAGACGGCCACGGGAAGGCGAGTGTGTGTCCCAGGATCGTCTGTGTGTTTGGCGAGGAGCAGCCACATTCGCTCCTTGCAGCTGAAGACGATGAGGAGTCTCTGACACACCACGGAACAAGGCGAGTTCACCGGGTGAGAAACCGGGAACCGCGGCTTCTGACGGTACCTCAGTCCGGCGTCGATGAGACACAGGATGTCCCGGCTGCGCAGAGGAAGAGGCGCCTCTCGATTCCACCACCGAGCCTGCAGCGACTCCGAGTCGGCCTCGGACGGTGTCTTCAGGCTGCCCCCTAGTGGACAAATGGAGGAAGAATTACACCATCTTATAGTGCGGACTTCTACAGTACATCACGTAAAAACTTACGTTCAAATGATTAATAATGATTCATTTGATCGGTTTCTTGCACAATTTATGATATCGTTTGTTTTTTTAGTATTTACTATAAAAATCTTTTATTATAAAAGCTAAAGTGACGGCCCGGGTCGCTCCGTAGAGAAGAGTGATATAACTGTGTTTAATAATTCACAGGAGATTTGTAACTTTTTAACAGTCGCATTTCTCAATAAGGACGGGAATCACCAGTCACCACTCGATATGATATTATCACGCTACCTCGGTGCCAATTCGATGACAAAATTGAGATTTTATAAGTATTACGATTTTCGAAATATCCCGATTCGATATTACATTTTTCCCTGATTTCGTTACAATTTCAAACCTTTTAAGGAAGATTAATGAGTAGCGTGGCTAAATGTAACCCGTTCCTTATTACATTCGTTTTCTCACTTAAAAACCAAGCGCAGCATTAAAACAATGCAAACTAATAGTTTAACATTTAGCTTCAAAATAAATTAAGCAACAAAGCTACATTGTTACTGATCAGTGCATATCTCTGTTACATCATCCTCCATAATTCTTATTAATTAATAATTAAATTTAAATGACGCAAACTCGCATGAGCTCTTGAGCAGCGCGTTACAATATTGAGTTCTGATTGGCTAATCGCCGCTATTAGTTAAAAAATTATCATACATACCGTAGAGAGTTTTAATATTTCATTTACGCAATAAATATTATGTAATACACAGCATTATTAATCTGAAGATAATGGTAAGGGGGTGGTGGTTTTACACAGAGGATGTTTTTTGTCATTTTTCTCAATAGGGGGGATGCCACAGACCCCCCCCCCCCCTCCCCCAAAAAATCAAGCCCTGATCCGAAGAATATTTAAGATCTTTTTCTAAACACTTCCTATCCTCCTGTAGCTATCTCTGAAGAACACGAGCGCTGACCTGTGACCTCGGCGAGGAAGGTGAAGCGTATCCACTGCGGTCCCTGTTCCTCCACCAGCAGCATTGTGATTGGCTCACACTCGAACCCCGCCTCCTCTCTTACCTCCCTGCGCAGAGCTTCGCGGATGCTCTCGCCCGCCTCCATGCGGCCTGCGGGGAGATACCAGCGTCCGTAACACTCCTTCTTCGCCTCCTGGACCATCAGCACCTCACCCTTAAACACACAAAAAGAGTCACTACCACTGCAATATGACGTATATGTTTAACTTATAATATCTGATACAGTCCTGTGAACGATCCTCACCTCGGTGTTAAAGATGACGGCGCTCACTATGTAGCAGACGTTCTTCCTCAGGGTTGCGGCCTGCACACGTTCAGGCACCGAGTCGAAGTCTAGAACCTCAAACCCTTCTCCGTTCAGGATCTTCTTCAGCTTTTCCTCCAGATCTTCATCCACAGAGTCCATCCTGCTCACTCCTCAGAATGAGACAGTCAATACATGATGTCACACAATGTCACAATGCAGAAAATACAAAAGAAATAAACATTTTCTTTTAGTTTATAGCATCCAGGTGCATTTTATACGCATTAAAACCGGAAAAAGAGAAATAAACCAATTACAGTGACACCACAGGATCTGATTGGTCCTCAGTGATGCTCTATGGAACTAGCATAGCATTAGCATTAGCACTAGCATCAACTAAGGGCTCAACTTTAAGCCCTGAAATGGATAAATTGGAGCTTTGTAGTCAGGTTATATTAGTGTATTATTATAACTACATGTATGTACGTGTATTTAAATAGAAACATGCATCAAATTCACACTGTACGTACAGTATAAGACTAACTGTTTTGAGCAGAGCTGGTTACAGAGACAGAGAGACTTCCGCACTGTGATTAGCTGAAATGTAAGGCACCGGGGTAAAATTACTGACCAGAATTATAATCAACTTATGATTTTGTGTAGATACATGGTTTATGAAGAACGATTAAGATGAATAAACTGTTATGCCTGTATTGTTGAATTAATACTAACTATATAGTTCAAAACACATACAAGAGATGTAAAAGCTGTAGCCTTTTTTGACGATCCCTAACATCCCCAAACGAGGATCTCTACTCAAGATCCAACCTCAGACAGGATATCTACTGAAAAACAAAAAGTTAAATTAATATGTTTTATTAAGTTGAATTAAGATACATGATTTGTGTTCAAATACATTGAGGAAGATTTCATTCAGTCACCTTTATCTTTGATTACAGAACACAATGTGGTGTCCAGTTTATGTGTGAAAATGATTCCTCAAAAAAAAAAAACTGATATGTGATAACCTGGTCATTCAGTACATTCAGGTCGTCAGCTGACTTCATTTTATTGCCCCATAACGTTGCTGAGTCTAGACCTGAGCGACTGAAGCAACCCCAGATCATAACACTGTCTCCAGAGGCTTGTATGCATGCGCTTCGCTTCTTACCCTGACACACCCATCGCTCGGGAATATGCTCAGTCTGGACTCCTTCTCACAGGTCATATGACCTTTTCCTATTGCTCCAACGTCCAGTCTTTATCGTCCATAGCAAACTGAAGGCTTTTTTCTTGATGAGTCTCACTAATAAGTGGTTTTCTCATGGCCACACAGCATGGCAACATTTTGATGAAAAACATAGCTCTGGTTTTTATGATTGATTTTTTGTTTTATCGTGCAACTTCACCAAGTAGTTAAGTGATGTCCATTTATGATTTTATTCCGACCACATTTCTTCCACAAAGTTGACGGTTCAGAGCTATCCTGCCAGGTTCAATAGTGTGTTAAAGGTTTTTTAACCCAGTTCCTATAACTTTAAATCTCCTTAGTTGTTAGTTTACTCGATGCAGCCCCCTGACTTTATTTATTTATTGATTAATTTGT
>JAQMYL010000039.1:28740290-28752652 GCA_030014365.1 Clarias pachynema
TTTTCAAAAGCATCTTTTGCTTATGCCATATTTTTGTATGTGCCCAAGACTTTTGCACAGTACTATAAGTAAAACAGTCATTAGGTTTTACTGAGCCTAAGACTTTTGCACAGTATTGTACATTTCAATATCAAAGATGATTATTGCATATTCTGGACACCTTCAGCATTGTTTTACTTTGTAGAAAGAAATAAAAATCAGGAAAGACCATGGAATTAGAGGGGGTGTACAAACTTTTGACTGGTAGCGTATTTATTCCAACAAGATGGAAACGATGGAATCAGACCAGGTAATATTTACCTACTAATCACATTGTCAAAGGTCCAGATCACACGTTTTTATTCTAATTGGCCTGTAAGTCCCCGTTATTACAAGAACCGGGTTTGTGTTAAAGCAGAAGGGAGATTCTCCAGTAGATGTGGTTCAGGCTTTCACATCAGGCAAAAAAAAGTATAAACATTTTGGTACGAAGGACGAACCTCAGAGATGATCTTGTTCATGACTGCGTTGCGTGTGCCGAACATCGCTCGGGGGGTTTTTGGTACATTTCCTTGTATGAACAAACCGACAGCTTGCGAATGTGCTGCATGTTTTTTTTTTTCTTTCTCCGCACAAGTCCATTCAGAGCAGGATGAACTGTGGTGAATCCGAGCTGATCAGGTTTTGTGCTGCGCCAGCGCTTCGAACCTCATTTTTTTGTTTTTTTGTTTGTTTGTTTTCCCCTGCCTTTTGGCGAGCTTTGCTTATGACCTATAGAAGTAGACGGGTGTGGTGATGGTCGTATTTGTTCATTCAAATTATATTGAATGTAGCTGAAATCCGTCTTTTTTTTTTTTTTTGCATTTGATCACAATTGTGGTTTTTTTTTGTGTGTGTATGTGTATGATTTACGAGTGTGTTTATCAGTTCCAGTGTTACCAGACCACTGGTAAAATTTGGGCTGCTGTATTTTCCAGACTTGAAGACCTCCAGCTCTTTAGCAGGAGTTGAACACGCTTCGTTGTTTGCGGTTAGACCTTATTATTTTACTTTAGTGACATTATTTCCAGAACACCTCAGGGATTTTTTTTTTGTCTCGATATGTCTGGAAAATACAGTAATTTCCCGCTGTGTGTCATCAGTGTGGTCATTAACGTCTCCCGGATGTTTCTTTCCTGTCACTCCTTCTCCAGACCTTACACATTTCAAGGATCGGCTAAGTGTTCTAACCGTTGGAGGTAGGCCTCAAGGACAAGCAAGCTCTGTGTGTCTTACTTTTTTTTCCATCTTTCTCTCTATATCTTTCTTTATGTTGCTGTGTTAGTTCTTGGTTTGGTTTGCTGGGTGTAGGTTAGTCAGCAGGCCACACACTCGGTAGCACCTCCCCTCTTGATTTGACAAGTGGAAACATCTGGAAAACCTAAAAAAAACTATTAGAACAACCTGTTTTTATTTAGATTATATAACAAAATGTGTGCAGTAACAGCTCTCCAGATGTTTTCACTCGATTCTTGGTTTGACAATCGAACCCGGTTGGTCCCTGTAGTCACCCTGGCGAGTCTTTGGTGATGTCTCTTTCTTTATAACCCCTTCTGAATGAAAAGTAGCTCCCCACACACACACACACACACACACACACACAGTGACTCCTGTGTCCCCGCTTTGCTGCTGAACGGGAGGATGGATTAACACTCGACACCATGAGAAATCACTTCCAAATTATGTTGTGGATTTTAACGAAACTAATCATTGCAAAGAAATCAGAACTCAAAACCTCATGTGCGCCGGTTTAATCAAATGTAGTTGATCGTTTCGAGGTGGCAATTGTGTTTGGCGCAAAAAATCTTCATTCGCACTAGTAAGGCGAGGAAGTTTATCTGTGTACATACACACACAAAGCAGAGAAACAAGTTTAGCAACTATGGAGATGCAACCTGGGGTTTTCTTTATCCTAAGCAAATATATTTTGGTTAACATAAGGATTTTTTTATTTATTTAAACGAATAGAGACATTTATTTAAACTAAATAAAGCTCATCATGTGTGTACACATGTAGTAAAGGTCTAACAAATCGAGTCCAATGCCCCGAACATGTAGACCAACCGACCATATTCCACGCTAATTACTTTCCATTTAGCTACGTATAGCTACTGCTGTTATTCATCACTAGACAGGCCACGCCCACAAGAGACTCGTAGCATGATGGTGTGAACACTGTACAGGAGCTATGATCCCAGACCTGCATTCATTAGCGGTTTTAGGGACCCCTTGTTATAGCAAGCAGCAATCTGGACGCGTGAACAAAGCGAGTTGACACGAGAAACCATGAGTCTTAAATGATTTACAAACCAAAGGGTTGCCTCTAAAAAAGGGTCGTCTGGGATAAACACCAGAATAACATCAGGAAACTGTGAATATTTAGTGCAACCGCGCCCTCTGGCGACCCTGTATCTTACGCTACAAGCTGTGAAACGTATACTCTGATGTTAAGTACGCCATGTGTGGTGAAGCTATGTTTGCTCCGCCCAAGCCCCACCCCCCCTAAATTTGCTACCCACTTTTTCAGCTTTACTGAAAGTCCAGGAGTTTTTTTTTTTATTTTTTAGAACAATTCTTTTAAATAATAATTAAAGCTAATATAAATATAAGCTACTTGCCAGCTATCTGACGACTCGCGATGTCCTGAAAATTACTTCGAATCGTTCTGTTGCCTTTTTTTTTTATATACAAGAGGGGTAAAAAACTATAGACTATACAATCCTTTGCAAGTGGTTTAATGTTGTTGAATTGTGTTCCAGTCACTTTTCTCCACTGTGGTGTTTATTTCCATCAATTATCTTCTAATCGTAATTTTAGGAGTGATCTTATTAGCAGAAACAAAACATGAATAAATAAATAGTGGAGTGTGAGATTGCGTAATATAAAACGTAGTTTCTTTTTAATGGGTTTTAATTTGGAGGTCCTGAGTTGTTCTGAATGAACACAATTTTTAATTTACACAAAATTAAATTAATTTATAGCACCTACAAAAACGTATATTAGTGTTTAGCAGTCTCGTAGCTCATCGGGATTTTAAATGAATGCAAGCAATGAATTTGAACTGGTTTACGCTGGTTCCGTAGCTCCTGTACAGAACGAAACGAAACGAAACCCAACGTTCCATCGACTGCATTTGGTTTAGATTGTGTTAATCTCTCAGTTAATTAACGACCTAATGTTGCTTTTTATAAATGGACTAATTCCTCTTTTTTCCCCCTCTGAATGTCCTCTCCTGCTTTCTTTCTACTTTGTCTTCCAGAGTGTGAATACCATTCTGACTTATCGCACAGAGTAGAACGTGGTAAATTGATATGCTGTGTATGCCTTTGAGGTAGAATGTGGTGTGATGATGTGTTTCGCCATGCATTCATTTTACACAGACATGTGTGCGCGCGCACACGCACGCACACACACACACACACTCACAGACATGATGTGGAAATTGCTGGGTGATGGCTTCACGCTTGTTGGGCGGAGACGCTGCGTTTGATGGGAATGGCTCTGCACCGCTATTGGTTCTTCACACTTTCCACACACACAGTTTTCAGGTATGATCGTGGTGATGAATTCTGTGGGGACATTTGGTTCGGATCAGGTGTTCGGGGTTTGATCTCACACATGGTGTAAACAGCAGAGGTCAGGTTTACATCTCCGCCTGAATGAGTCACGAAAGGTCCGGCCCCGAGGTCTACATCACTTCCTTCTGGATGCATTTACATGCGCACACATGTATGCCCACACACAAACACACACACACACACTCCCCTCAATACATTTTCAGACATGCAAAAGATTCTCTCTCTCCCTCTCTCTCTGGTCATGTCTCTCTCTCTCTCTCTTGCTTTATTCTTTTTTTTCCTCTTTTTCCCACTCTCTCTGTCTACATCACTCCCACTCTCTCTCTCTCTCTCTCTCTCTCTCTCTCTCTCTCTCATGGCCAGTCTGTTCCTGTCTCTCCTGTTTCTATCACTGTGTATTAGTTTTGTCTTTCTGTTTCTCTCTGGTCCTCTCCATGTCTCTGTCTGTCTGTCTGTCTGTCTGTCTGTCTGTCTCTCTCTCTCTCTCTCTCTCTCTCTCTCTCTCTCTCTCTCTCTCTGTCTTTCTGCATGTCTGACTCACATCCAAGTTGTGACTAACACACACACACGTACACCCACCCACACCCCCAGACACTCACAGTTGAAGGTGTCCTCAGACTAACCTCCTCTCTCCCACTCTCTCTCCCTCACACACACACGCTGAGGTGCATGACTGCTGTTTCCTGCCTCATGCTCAACATCCCATAATAATCTCCATCAAGGGCATTCCCATTAGTACCTGGCAGCAGCATCCAGTCCGCGTGCGTGTGTGTGCCTGTGTGTGTTTTTACCCCTTCCGTTTTGATGCCTGAGTCAGCCTGCTGCTGGTGTACAACAGGAAAAGCTCACACAGTGAAAACCTTTCGATCGTATTAGTATTACAGCGTATTTTTTGTCGCCGGGTTACCTGTAGATTACAGAGACGTCACGCTGCGTTGTGTAAACATCAGCCCGTCAGATCCGAGCCTCAGACTTGTGTATTAACGTGTTATTATACACGTTATACACTTAAGTAAAGAATTGGTGCCCATGGCTGCCGGATCGCCCGTTAAGAGTCACCGCCTTGTCTCACGTTGTGTGCTTAAGCTTTGCCTCATTTTACCTGTTTATCTTCTTAATCCTAGTTCCCACTGTCACAAAAACGTGACTCGCGTAGTCGTACGGTAAGGTCTGGGTGTGTCGCAAGTGGTCCTCGGCCCGTCGTCATCTACCATGAGAAAAATATTTGTTTCAGAGCAACGATTACGTGCGCCGTGGTCAATCATGTGACAACAGCTTTGAGCAGGGAGCTTCAAACGGCATTTTATTACCATCCCGCCATTTGAAGCTCCATGCTTGAAGCTTAAAGGTTTCATTCTGTTTTTTTTGCTACACTATAATGAGTAAAAATCAGGTTTAAATCAGGATAATTTAGACACATTGTCTACGAGTTAATGAACAGCAGGAGTGAAGGTTTCAAGTCAGAGCACATCATGTGAAGTGAAATATACAGTATTTCACATATATAGTGTATATACATCCAGTTAGTCCCCGACTTACGACCGAGTTTCGTTCTAGGAGCACGTCCGTAAGTCGAATTTGTTCTTAAGTCCAACAAAGTGAGCCTCGTTATACGCCTTTGACACAAATGTATACAATATAAAGCATACCAAGCCACTTGGCTAAATCGCTGTCCCCTTTCCCAACACTGCCATCATGTGGCCAAAAACTGCAATCGCATTTAAGCCTTTTTAAACATGCCTAACGAGTCAGCTGACCTCGTTTAAATTCAACTAGGGAGGGAGGGAGGGACAACGCTGCGCCCTGTGAAAGGACACCATTTTGTCTCAGACCTGAGCTGTTTTCCAACTGTATTGAACTGTGTCCTGTTTTGTTGAGGATTTTCCGAAATTCTGTCTTTCAGATTTCTTTCAGATTCTCCTTAGCACATAATTCACTCCAACCACACAGCATGTTGTGCTGCCTGCCAGTGTGTGTGAATAGCTTAGAGTGCCACTTGTCGGAAGTACAAGTTTTACCACCTCAAATGCAAACTTGGATATGTTAATTTTTTTGTTTGTTTGTTTTTTTTTTATCGATTTTTGGAGGCAGTGACTATATTGAATCACAAAATGAAAGGATCGCGATCCGTAGTTGAATTGATCCCACCATCTGTAAATCTCACACACTGGTGTGTGGTCTCAACTTTTTTCGTTTATTTATGTAGCGCCACAGTGTTCCCTCTTAGCACTTCATTGCTACGACGTCAGAGCGTGTCAATCTTGTCAATGCTGATTTTCAAACCCTAGCAAAGAATTTATTAAATAAATCAAGTGGGAACCGGGCTGATAACTACAGATAGCCCAATGTATAAGAGCTGGAAGTGATGACGGTGTTGACTTTGTCTTTGTCTTTCTTCTTCTCATTTCTCGGTTTTTATCTCACACCCACTTTTTTTCCTTCTGACCTCATTCTGTCTTTTGATCTATACATTTTATCCATACATCTATTAACCCTGCATGTCATCATCGTGGCTTTGCTTTTTATTTATTTATTTATTCCCTCTTGAACGTACATGCCCCACTAACCACCTTTATACCCCCTCATCCCTGTATGGAATGTTTTTTTGTTGTTGTTTTTTTTTTCTTCCCCCCACTCACATTTCCATGTTTCATGGATTCACCACCTCTCCCCTGCTTATGTTTTCTCCTTTCTCCTTTACATCATGATCTAAACCACTCTCATCCCCTCTCTCCACTCGTCTTTGTTTTTTTTGTTCCCCCCCTTCATCCCCTTTACCCTTCTCTTCGCCTTTCCACGTCTCTGCCTCTGTGGCCTGTAGGATTCTACGGATTGGAGGAGTCGGATCTGGATAAAGTGTTCCGCCTGCCCACTACCACCTTCATCGGGGGCACGGAGAGCGCTCTACCTCTGCGGGAGATCATCCGTCGCCTGGAGGTGACGCTCACTGATATACGCACTTGCACACACTCCTTTCATTTCTGTTGTCAGGGAATTGTGCACTTTTACGGTAATTTATTAGTAAATATGATCATGTCCTTTTGATGTGTTTGCACTTACATTTAAGTAGCCGACCAAAACACACAGTATTGGTGCTGATTTTATATATTTATATTTTATGTTATACACATAATACAGAAAATGTGTGTGGCCAGAGAAGCTCCTTCTAAAGTTTATGCAACATAGAAGTGACCAATTTCGCTTCCATGAAAATTCCACGTTGCTAATTTCAGCCGTTTTGGAGAGATGATTTTATTTGTGCCCCAAAAATGTTCATTTTTCAGCGTTATACTGTCTTGCTTCAAACAGTAATCATTTAAAATACAAAAAAAGCTGATTATTCATAAATTGGTAAAACTGGTGTTAGCTTCTAGTAGCATATGACCTGTTAAAACCAATGCTTAGATTAAAGCATTCTGTGCAAAATTAAGGATCTCCCCCCAAAAAAAAAAAATCTGTAGTGTCCGTAACCATGTCACATGATAAGGATGTCTTAACATTTTAGAATTTTAGAATAATAGACTTTTTCAGGTCTATGTCTTTCATGTGAAATTCAAATTGGTCAGTTTTTATCTGAATGACAGTTAAGATCGTTGAAAGATTTGAATTCAAAAACGTAACGGACGCTACAGCCATAAAAGGGCATGAAACTGTATTTAGCGAATAAGATCGGACGAGATAAGATGGACCTTTATTCGTACCACAGTGGGGAAATTTCTATGTTACAGCAGCAAAGAAAATATAAAGTATGGACAGAACCGTGTATAAATATAAAAGATAAAGAAAAACAGTACAATAGTTACACTTCCAAATGAATTGCATTAGGTAATATTGCACAGTTTAAAATGGTGTTATTGCACAAGAATGTAAAATATTGTACCTATTGTAACTTTATTGTAAAATGTGATTGTATTTCTTTTTATCTGATAAAAATATAAATGTGTAAAAAAATTAATTTTTAAAAAAAAAAACCTGAATCAGGAAATAAGCATTAAGTGTCATGAAAAAAATTATATTGTATGATCCTATCTGATTTTTTTTTTTTTTTTTTTTTACTTTTTTTTTATTATTATTTTTTTAGCACCCATACCATTCTATAAAGGCTTATTTTTTAAATTAGTTTCGTTAGTCCTAGGTCGTCCACCATAAGTGTCTTTATTAATAAGCTGTTGCTATAGAAACCATAACATTAGAATAAACACCTGACTAATCAGATTCGATAGTGTCATGGTACGAATATGGTCGTTAGCGTTCAGGGGAATTGGCGGCGCTTTACATTGTGTGTGTGTGTGTGTGTGTGTGTGTGTGTGTGTGTGTGTGTGTGTGTGTGTGTGTGTGTGTGTGTGTGTGTTAGATGGCGTACTGCCAGCACATAGGAGTGGAGTTCATGTTCATTAACGACCTGGAGCAGTGCCAGTGGATCCGTCAGAAGTTTGAGACGCCCGGGGCGATGCAGTTCAGCTCGGAGGAGAAACGCACACTTCTGGCCCGTATGGTCCGCTCCACCAGGTACGTCCACACTTCGACCATACACACACTTCCTTCTCATTTAGCCTGCCTCCGGTCTTTATAACCCTCGTACCTTGGCTGTGACCCGCCAGGTTCGAGGAGTTCCTTCAGAGAAAGTGGTCCTCGGAGAAACGCTTCGGTCTGGAGGGCTGCGAGAGTCTCATCCCCGCCCTCAAAACCATCATCGACAAATCCAGCGGGTCCGGTGTCGACACCGTCATCATGGGGATGCCGCACAGGTGCCGCGAGCCGCGATGTCCATCTGAGGTCCTGGTGTGTGTGTGTGAGGTGGTTTGTCATCACATGTTGTGTGTGTGTGTGTGTGTGTATAGGGGACGACTGAACGTGCTGGCCAACGTGATCAGGAAGGAGCTGGAGCAGATCTTCTGCCAGTTCGACTCCAAGCTGGAGGCTGCAGATGAGGTGAGGAGACACAACCATCAGTTTAAACAGAAGGTGTGTTAGTCTTTATATATGATGTATATTTATTTTGTGTGTGTGTGTGTGTGTGTGTGTCAGGGTTCAGGAGACGTGAAGTACCACTTGGGGATGTACCACAGGAGGATAAACCGTGTGACGGACAGGAACATCACGCTGTCTCTGGTGGCCAACCCGTCTCACCTGGAAGCCGCGGACCCGGTGGTGCAGGGCAAAACCAAGGCCGAGCAGTTCTACTGCGGAGACACCGACGGCAACCGGGTCAGCAACACACACACACGCACACGCATTACTCTCACTGTTCCATATTCACACACTTTCTATATGTTAAATCTGCCCCAAGTGTCCATGTTGATTGTAAATATTTGTAATATTTTTAACACCGAGAACACACCATGAAAAAGACCTGTTTCAATACAGTTTGTGTGTGTGTGCGCGCGTATTTGTGTGTGTGTGCATGTTCAGGTGATGTCCATCCTGCTCCACGGGGACGCTGCGTTTGCCGGCCAGGGCATCGTCTACGAAACTTTCCATCTGAGCGACCTTCCGTCTTACACTACACACGGCACCGTACACGTGGTCGTCAACAACCAGGTACGCACGTGAGACACACACTGGCTCGCCCGCTTTTATACACACGCTCTCTGTGAATGAGTGTGCGTGTGTGAGACCGTTCTATACTTTTTTTTTTAATAATATGCAGAGATGGCACAATACTACTGGTATTTTATTTTATTTGTTTCTTCTTCTCTGTTCCTTCCTGATTTAACCCTTATATCCTACGCAGAATGGATCCGTGTTGAGAAAGCAACAATTACAGAGAGGGAGGGGGAAAAAATCGTTTCGGTGATCATGATTCATGAGTCTGATTTCCAGTTTGATTGGCTGATCAGCCTCAGATATAAAAGATTCTGTACAGAGTTTTTATTAAAAAAAAAAATAATAAAGTTCTTCCTTTTTCTCCAAACTCTGTGAGCAATTTAACCCATTCATTATAAACCCACTCATTACACACACTTGAACAAGTCTACAATAAGCTCAACCCGCGCGCTCACTGTCAAGTTCTGAGACTTTTAAGGCCTGCAGCTGTTTCTTTTTAATCCTACAGGTGGCGCTCTCTGAACTATTCACACATTTTCATCGCGTGTGGTAGGAGTGAATTATTTGCTTTTTTTAAAAAACAATTTTTTTTATAAATAATGATGGCGGATGACCGATACACGCCGGTTTTTAAGGGGGAATGTTATAAGGAACGGCATTTTTTGAAATCATTAAACCTTTTTAAAAGTTTCAATTTGTAACAAAATCAGGGGGAAATTTAATATCGCACCAGGATATTTATAAAATCGTGATACTTATAAAGAATCGCAATTTGAATCAATTCGACACAGAAGTATCGTGATAATATCGTACAGGGAGGTGACTGGGGATTGGGGTCCGACCCCAATAGATCGAGTTAGAGTCGGCGATTATGTCCTGTGAAATCTCAGTTATTTGGAGAAAATTCAATTTTTTTTTATTTCAAAATGATTATTTTTCCTTTAAAAAAAAAGTATAAGGATTATAAGGAAAAATTATAATTATAGGATAGATTTTTTTTTATATTTCATTTGTTTATTTTTTTTTAAAGCAAAAACAATATAACCCAACATAAACTGCTTATTTGGACTAAAAGTGCAAACTTTCTTTAACAAGTTTTTTTCTTGTTATTTAAGCAAAACTGTAATCAAAATAAAGTTATGTTACAAAATATGAGGGAATGGTAAAGTGCAAGCTGCAGACTTAAATTACTTTTCATAAGATAAATACTTGTAATAATAAAAAAAAATAAAAAAATAAAAAAAGATATAGAAATATAATAAAAAAAAAATTTTTTTCAAATTAATTGATAAAGATTAATCGCGCAGCTCTAGATAGAGTCCTTTATTAATCTATTAATCTCTCTCTCTGTGTGTGTGTGTAGATCGGCTTCACCACGGACCCCCGCATGGCCCGCTCCTCCCCGTACCCCACCGACGTAGCTCGTGTGGTAAACGCCCCGATCTTCCACGTTAATGCCGACGACCCGGAGGCCGTGATGTACGTGTGCAACGTCGCCGCCGAGTGGAGAGCCACCTTCCACAAAGACGTGGTGGTCGACCTGGTGAGTGTCTCCCCACCGGTGCTCCATCCTACAGTCAGCCTGTGTATTATTAACGTTTTGTCCTCTAATGTAGCGCTGTGTGTGTGTGCGCGCATCGTCTCCTCTGACCCTCTAGGTGGGTTACCGGCGTAACGGCCATAACGAGATGGACGAGCCCATGTTCACTCAGCCGCTGATGTACAAGCAGATCAAGAAGCAGAAGCCGGTGCTGCAGAAGTACGCCGAGAGACTCATCGCCGAAGGAATCGTCACACGGCAGGAGTACGAGGTCAGGACACACACACACACACATGATCTGATTCAAACGGTGTATTCATTGTGGATTAAAGTGGCTTTCAAGTTTGACATAAGTACTTTCTCTCTGTGTGTGTGTGTGTTTGTGTGTGTGTGTGTGTGTGTGTGTGTGTGTGTGTGCGCGCGCAGGAGGAGATCTCCAAATACGATAAGATCTGTGAGGAGGCTTACGCTCGCTCCAAGGACGAGAAAATCCTTCACATCAAGCACTGGCTGGATTCCCCTTGGCCTGGTGTGTGTGTGTGTGTGGTCTTTGTTTGCATGGGTGTTTTTCATTTGTGTGTGAACTCGTTTGCCTGTGTGTGTGCGCATGCATTTTGTGTCTCTGTGCATAAATTTGTGTATGCACTTGTGTTTGTGTGTGTATGTATGTTTTGCGTGTGTGTGTATATACTGTACATGCGTGTTTGAACTGTGTGTATGGTTGTGTATGTGTGTGTGTGTGTGCGCGTACACACGCTTGACGTGTTGATTTCTTTGAAATGTGGTAAGACGATGCCCATTAACACTGTTTCATCTTTGTCTCGTGTGTGTGTGTAGGTTTTTTCACACTGGACGGTCAGCCCAAAAGCATGAGCTGTCCCTCTACAGGACTGAGTGAGGAGGAGCTCACACAGATCGGTCAGGTGGCCTCATCTGTCCCTGTGGAAGACTTCACCATTCACGGAGGTGTGTGTGTGTATCGATCTCACACACACACACATTAATTTAATCCATTCTGGAGGCGAGACCTTAAGGCGAAATTTCGTACTGCGGAATAGGAAATGGTGTAAATGCAGATAATCTGTTCCAGCCACCCAAAAATATGACTAATATTACATAAATACAGTCGACCCCCCTGCGATGTCGCGGTTCAGAGTTTGGCGCCTCAGTTGTTCAAGGATTTTTTCCTCAGAATCTGACTTATAATTGTTCCCTCGCAATTTCACGGAAACTGCACCAATTTTTTATGGCTTTTTTTGTGGCAATATATAATTTTTCATGCGTTTTAACGCTAAACTATTAAGAACAATATAATTTACAAATTTTCTAACATGAATATTAACGTAAATTCAGCTAAATATATACTGTATTAAAATATACTGTATAGAGAGAACACAAACTGACTGTAGAGGAAAACGCGGCTTTTGATGGTGAATTATTATTAGCGTATTATTAAACATCTGTATTGTACATTCTAGCACTGCGGGAGACACAGCAGTACAGTACTGTACACTACACATTGTACCTTTACATTGCTTTTTTTAATTTTATTTTTAAGGGGACAGTGGAACCTCGGATTACGAGCATAATTCCTTCCAGAAACGGGCTCGTATTCCAAAACACTCGTAAACCAAATTTAATTTTCCCATAAGAAATAATGGAAACTCAAATTATTCGTT
>JAQMYL010000039.1:28803562-28815621 GCA_030014365.1 Clarias pachynema
ATATATAATGTGTATTTGATTGTCATTGCGTGCAGCCTGCTGCCGATTTGAGGCAGTTTAACCGAGCGCAGGTGCTCTATGACGCCCTCTACAATCACCTGTACACGTCTGAGGCACCGCTCATACAGGTACTGGTGTATTCTGATGTGACACACATTATAACACACACACATACATTTCTTTATATTTACCTTGTGAGTAATGGTGAAGAACAGTAATGGTGCCACATTGTGACTTTTATCCTTAACACTTGAAACATTTATATGACAGATTATGTCACGCAGAATGTCTGACCCTTGACCTTTATGTCATGTCTGCCAAAACAAGGTTTTGGCGTAAACACAATGCCTTGTTGCTTTTTGGTGTTTGAATGAAAAGACAAAACGTATCCGAAAAGACACTCATGGTGTTTAGCACCTCCTAGTGTCCACACACAGTAGTGTGTTTGCAATTTGTATGAAATCATTTCAGGTATATTCAAAATATACTGTAGGTTATTATTAACAATTTGACATGTAGCTGAAATTTAGTATTTTCCACCTATACTGTAAATCTGTGAAACTTTAATTACAGCTTATTTAATGCACCTACTTTATGATATGAATTGGTCCTAGTACTGGACCTTGGAGTATTCCGTGTAAAAGCTTAACTTTTTTGTCTTTGTCTTTTTTTTTTTGTCTTTGTGTGTGTGGTGGTGTTGTTGCAGGTGGTTCTGCCATGTCTTGTAGATTTACTCTCAGTCCTTGAGAAGCCTCTCAGCCACACAGGATTACCCCGCACTCCTAACCGCTTTGATGGCGTTCTCCGCCTCATTTTAACCCACATGGAAATGGAGCACAAGCTCGCGCTTCGCCAGGTCTACGCCAGCAACCTCCTGCTGTTCGTCGAAAAGTGAGCAGCAAGCCTGAGTTTATAAACATTTTGGTGTCTTAAATTGAAACGTAGTGTTTTGTCTTAAGCTGGGTTTGATCTTACAGGATGGGTATAGGCATTGCTCGGCATCTGAAGAGACTGGAGAGGGTGATTGTTGGATATCTGGAGGTTTCTGATGGTCCGGAAGAGAAAACCAGGCTCAGCATGCTGGAGGTTTTAGAGCGAACAATACAAGTGGCCTGGCCCAGGTACTTACGATAAAAAATAATATGCAAAACCTTTTTACAGTGTAAAAAAATAGAACCGGACAGCAGAATTAAAATGACATAACAGAGTCCAAGCTCATCTTCACTAGAAGGACAATTTTTTGTAAATTAAATACAATAGAGTAGCTAGATGGACGTTCATGTTTTGTAACAATGCAACGCCTTGTACTCATAACTAGGAATCTAAATATATTCTGTGGAAAAACATGGCTGTCAAGAGCAAAGTCGTACTTGTATGAGTAATCTTAGACTCTAATAAACATCTACACGAAGAATTACAGTGCAAGCGTCTTAGACACTGTAATATCTGTTGTACAAATGTTGTTATATACAGCAGGTTTATCATCAACATATCTACTGCATCTATATTTGCACGCCTGTAAAGAAAGTAACATATTACATGACAGGAAACATACAAAACCTAATTTAGGCTTCTGGGTTTTGAATAAAAATAGAAAGGAACAAGCGTGACAAAGTTACCAGAAGAACTCCAGCACACTCCAGTTCTCCAGCACACTCGGTAAAACCTACCAGCTGTTTTACTTATAAAGCTGCACACTTCTGTAGCTAACACTACTGATTATTTTCAAGCAAAACGTTTTCACACCAAATATTGACTTTATTTTATCACTCCTTTATTGATGTTTATAGAACTTTCTTTTATGTAGAAATGTTTTCAAAGACATCTTTGTTTATGGTGTTTTTTTTTTTGTGTGTTTCCAAGACATTTGCGCAGAACTGAAGGTAAAACAGCTGGTAGGTTTTACTGAGTGTGCCGGAGAATACGAGTTTAGTTCTTCTGGTAACTTTGTCACACTCGCGTCTTTCTATTTTTATGCAAAACCCAGATGTCTGAATTAGGTTTTGTTTGTTTGTTTGTTTCCCGTCATGTAATATGCTGCTTTGTTTAAAGGCATGCAAATATTCTTCTGTAATGTTATTTATTGATACGTATTTCCAAACTTAAAAATGTGTGTGTGTGTGTGTGTAGGATGGAGTGCAGGCTATCTGTCCTGGCAAGAAGCTTGCTCAGGTTCCTCGTGGACGTCTCCGCAGGCTCTCTGTCTCCTGAGCTGACTGAGACGCTGATGAGCCGAGCGTCACTCTGCCTGCTGCTGCTGGATCGCTGCTCGCATGGCAGGCTGACGGTATGTACCGAGGGGCGTGTCTGAGAGCTGTGAAGTCCCGCCTCCTGTTAAAGGTTGGGGGCAAGAGTGTGATTCCAAAGCGAGTTTATTAATCTGGGAGATTTAATGAGGAGAAATATCAGTGATGTGAACATGAATACCTTTACAAATATTTAGCAGATGTAAAAAACGGTGCAAAATACAACATACTGTGTGTGATTATGAGCTGTTTTGTTCATTAACTAACGGTCAGGAGAATGATCAGTTGTGTTTGTATAAAAGGTATGTAATCTCATCGCGATACTAAGATGCTTCAACGATACAGTCTGTCTCAGGTTTGCTAACAAACTGCCAGTTGTGTTACAATGGAAAAAAATAAATCATCAGTGACACTTTTATTATAGAAAAAAAGGTACTCTAAACAAATGAAGAACAATACAAACACTATATAACCTTTTAAATCTCGTGTCAGCTTTTTCCAGTTATGGCATCTGCAATATTTAAAAACTTAAACTTTAGAACTTAAATTGCATTCCTTGATTTTATTGGTTCTTATTACTTTTTTAAAGTTAAAGATTCCAAGGCTACTGTCTCCCCGGTCACTGCTGTGCAGGTGTGAATGCGTTGCATCAGTTCATTTGTATCTGTGGCTTAAGCAATAACTTGATGCCCCACCAGTGGTTTGGATAAAAGAAGACCACTTTTGTGGTCTGAGGGTGTACCTGGTGCTGAAACAACTCACGGAAAACCATAAACAGAAGCGTTTAGATATCTGCAAACATAATTTGGACTGATGAGGAAGGTGAACGTTTCTTAAAGAGAATCATTACCAGTGACGAGACACGGATTCATCACTAGGAGTCTGAGAATAAACAGTAGAGTACGGAACAGAAACATCCTCAATCACCGACCGAGAAGAAGCTCAGAAGTCAAAACCATCAGCTGGAAAATTCATCAACGCCTGCAGTTTTCTGGGATTCTCAAGGGCCAGAAGTATTGGAACATTATCAGGAAAAAGGTTTGACAATCAACAGTGCTTTTTACAGTGAGACACTTATTGAAGAGACAGAGGACTGATATCCGAGAGTGTCGTGATCTCACATGACGACGCAAGTCCGCACACTTCTCCACACACTGTTGACCCTGGTTTTGAGGTGTTAAAGCGCCTCCATATAGTCCTGATCTCGCTCCATCAGACTTTCACCTGTTCGGTCCTCTGAAAGCAGACGTTCGAGGATGAAGATTCACTTTTGATGAAGAACTTAAGACACCCTAAATCATTTTTCAATAATGGAAAACGAAAGCTTGTTGACACTTGGACAAAGTGTATTGAAAAGCAAGGAGGTTATGTTGAAAAATTATGTTTTCGTCTTTTATAATTAAAGTTAATTAAAATAAATTCTACAGCCACGAGTGTGGATCATTTTGCCTCACCTTATGGTATTTTTAAAACTAAACTCTGATATGTTGAAAAGATTTGAGTTATTTATTGCAGACGACTTTTCATGATCCACCTGCAGTACCTTCACGGCCCACCAGGGGGACAGAGCATAAGTTTGACCACGTCGTAACTAATGAACACAAAATTAATCATACAGTTTTACTGTATGATGGAATTTAAAATCAGTTAGGCCATTATTATATATCCAGTATGTGTGACATGCATGTATATATGTGAAATACATCTATGAATACATAAACCTAAAACGCTTAAAAGACAGGAATGAAGAAGTTTGGCATAAAATCTCCTGTAAAGCATGATGTACATAAACCTGGTCGAAATCTCAACACAGTGGTGAAAATATTTTCTTCTTAATATTTCTTCCAAAAAGTGTTTTTGCCTTTTTGTAATAATAAGTTTTAAAGTAAGTCTTCTGACTAAAGCATCACAAAAATGATAAAACCATAAGAATGTGTGTGGTGATGTCGACTGTGTGATTGTGACTCTAATGATCTTAGTGCTGCCTCTTGTTTCTTTCTGCAGGTGGAGCTGAAGGAGGTGGACAGCAGCTGTGTGTGTGAGCGAGTGTTAAAGTGCATACAGGAGATTACGCATGCTGAGTGTGTGAGCTGAGCTTCATGAGCGTCACTGCAGATGATCGAGCCGACTCGTCGTAAAGATCTAAAGCCAGTCAGGGTCATCTAATGTTTTATTTATTTTTATTAATATGAAGAATATTATTATTAAATACATCAGGTATGTTTTTTATAGACAGCTGAATAAATAAAACAGACTTCGAAGGTGAACTGTTTTGTTGAAGACTGTGGATGTACTGTAACATGGACACGGGACTCAAAGGAGCTCAGTCTCATGTTCCTCTCTTCATCTCTACAGCAGACGTTCCCGAATTACACAAGGCCGCATCACAGGATGAAATGTGAAAATCGTCTGCGTCAAACCAAAACCTTTAATCACTGATTAACTCCGTGGCTTTGTTGTTGTTGTTTTTTTTTTACTTTCAAATGTAAATATTTAATCAGAAATGTTTTATGTGACTTTTCACACTGGTTACAAAATGTAAATTAAAAACATTTTATTGATGTTAAAAATTACCTCTTGTATCCCACCTGCAGGATCACTACGCACACACTTTGGGGAAACATTGCTTTACACTAAAACTTTTTCTACGTTAGAAGTTTTTTTTTTCTGAATCCGACACCAAACTCTTGAGTAACAGCTAACTGATCACCGTATAGAAGATGAGTGAGTGAGTGAGTAGTATATCTTATCTTCCTGTGGGCCGATTGCGATGAAACAGCCTACATTACCTCAAGATCGTCCAGATACACCTGTGAGAAACACATTAAAATTCTTCAGTAGTTTTTACGTGATGCGTGCACAGACACGAAAATTCCAAAAACCATCTTGATGCGTTCTATCACTCATGTCCCCCCAAATTATTTTTTCATAAATATCTTCAATGTACAGACACGCCCATTTTACAGTTTTATTATATGTATAAATAAATCTAATTAAAGCATCCAGTGTTAGATCACCATGCTGAGGTGAAATTCCTTTCTCTGTTCTATTCAGTAAAATTATAGAAAGCAAACTGCTCATAAGTGTAAAAGTTAAAAAGTTTACATTTTCGCTCCAAGAATCACAATCAATCTATAACTGCCTAATTTTAGTGGTTGAAAGTAGAAATTGTTATACCACCAGAATTTAGTCTTCGTAAAAATCTCGCTCTTCATATTCGGTCATTGGGCGCGGTGACTAGAGCTTGTTCAGACACCCTTTTCCAGAGCGACGTACATTCCCATACAGTGGGAACCTGCTGCTGCTGGGGATTTGAACCTGGAACTTCATCACTAGTCCAACTAACCTTAATGGCCGAGTGACCCCTTGCTCCCCTACACTACTACACCACTGGTGCCGTTATAATACGAGTTGGAGAAACAGCTGAAAAAGAGAGACATGAACGTATTCTGTGATTTAAGAAGAGACGTGATGTGAAAGAGGGAAATAACCTGATTTAGCATAAATGAATCTTCATGCATACTTCCAGTTCTGTAAAACCAAATTAACTTGAGTTTCTACATCCTATTTATTTTCTGGTTTTACGGCCCTTCAAAAAAAATTATATCTTGTGTTTACACCAAAAAAAAGCTGAAAACACTTAACTCTGTTCAGAAACACACCCAAGATTGTAATAGATTTTCATTTCCCTCAGAAGTGTGCAAGAAGGGGGGAAAAAACCCACACCCACTAAAAGACACAAATGCAGGTTTTAGGTAAAACTGTTTTATATGAAATTTTATAACAGACTTCTCTTAAATTGTTTTTAGATTAGCTCCACACACAAGTACAAAGTCACTTTGCGTCGCTTATTAGAGTGGAGAGATTGAACTGTCCATTGTTGGAAGTGTGTGCGCGCGCGCAGTCTGGTCTCTACGAGGCCTTGCTCTTGGCCGCCGGTTCCGTCTCCTGCTCGTACTCGATCTCCACGTACGCTCGTTTCTTCCTCGCTGGTCCTTTAAGCGGAGTCTTTCCTTTCGACTTGGCTCTGGACTGT
The DNA here is from genome assembly GCA_030014365.1 of Clarias pachynema. Lineage (NCBI taxonomy): Eukaryota > Metazoa > Chordata > Actinopteri > Siluriformes > Clariidae > Clarias > Clarias pachynema. Next base: position 28,809,845 of record JAQMYL010000039.1, read on the forward strand.
TTCTCTTCCTCGACTTCCTCCTCCATTTCCTCATCCAACTCCTCCTCACTCGAACCATCTTCCTCATCACCGCTGGCCTTTAAATTGTCCATATCCTGTGCGTGAGAATGTACGATTCCTTTAGTGTCCGGTGATCAATAAAAATAAGAAGAAGAAGAAGAAGAAAAAGAACTGATTTCAAACTCACCTCAAAATCACTGATGTCACTTTCCTCAAACTCGTCGTCTGCGACAAATTCTCTCTTCCCCGCCTCCTGCACACAGGATTAGCACACCACTGTGTAAACCATTATTCATTAGTCATTAGCGAGCGGAATGATTGACACGCGTCCCAATTAATCTCATTAATGGAATGGAACGATTTATCGCATCAACACTTAACTCTATAACCACTAGTGCTCACCTCATCCTTCTCTTCCTCCTCCTCTTCGTCTTCTTCCTCCTCCTCTTCCGTCTCGCTATCAGCGTCCTGTTTCTCCAGAGCTTTATCGAAGGCGTGGATGGGGAAGTTGTAGATGTCTCCGTACTGAAATCGGTGACAAGAGAATCCATATCAAAATGTTAAAATCGCTCTGGATCTCACCTCCTATGCTACTGAGCTAGCTTTGGAACATGAGCTGGGACTCCTGGGTAATTCTCCATTGGTTTTGGTCATGTGTTCAACTGTAGAGTTACTGGTCTAGTATTGTGGATGATCTCGGTGTTATATTTAATGTTCCAGTTACACAGTTACATTCTACGTGCTTCTTTTTGGTCTTCCAGATACTCAACACATTGTCAACACCGTGTATAGGAGGATATTTAACTTACAGACTTTTGCAGCTAGGAAAAATGTTTTGGATTGTGGACACTGCTCCAACAACAACAAAAGTCTTGGAACAATATCATTATTCACTTTATTCCTAATGAATACATTTCATGTATTGGTGCTAATAAACTGTCTCACCCAGGTGTCGTGTCTGTTATTTTTTCGAATTCAAATCTTTCAACGGTCTTAACTGTCATTCACATGAAACTTGGCCAAGTTAAATTTTCACATGAAAAGACAAACCTGAAAAAGTGTATTATTCTAAAATTCTAAATTGTTACGATATCGCAACATGAACTTGACATGGTTACGGACACTACAGATTTATTTATTTTTTTGTCTTTTAAACAAAAAAACAAGTTTTTACAGGTCATTTGCTTCTAGAAGCTTACACAAGTTTTAGCATCAATACTCAAAGAAATATGAATAATTTGAAATGATTATTGTGGTGAAGCGAGCCAGTATGATGCTGAAAAATGGCATTTTTGGGGCTTATATAAATTAATCTCTCCAAAACGGCTGAAGTTAGCAACTTGAATTTTTAGGGAACCAAGACTGGTCACTTCCATGTTGTTCCATGATCCCTTCAGAAGGAGCTTCTTTGGTCAAACACATTTGCTGTTTTATATGTATAACATAAAAAAATATTTAATCAGCACCAATACTGTATAAGACTCATTTTTATATGAATGCTTTTAACAAGATCTGAGACCCTTTAAATGAATTGGCTCCGTGTTGTCTATTGTTGTCCATAACAATACCCTCATAGGATTATTATTACTGTTTCTGTTTGTTTGTTTATCCATCTGTCTACTCATATTTCCTTGATGTGTTACGCTCCTGTGGACATGTATGAGCTGAGCTGTTGTGTTCAACTGGTTTTGTTTAAGAAAAAACACAGATATATATATATATATATATATATATATATATATATATATATTTCGCTGTGGATGTGGTGTGCATAAGCAAGGTGCAGTAATGTGACGTGATCCTCACCGTGCCCTGTTTTAACCTCTCCAGCAGCTCTTTCTCGATGGCGTTCTCCACCTGAGCAGCGACCAGGGCTTTTTCCTTTAATTGAGAAATTTAAATAAATGTGTCAGTAAAAAAAAAATGACGAAGGAACGACAACGTCAGATTTTAAAACTTACATCTAGGAGATTTTGTGGTGAATTGTTAGGGAAATAATCGACTGGGCGTGGTTGCTGGTAAATCTGTTTGAGATTTGAACGAAACACGCGTCCAGTGATGTCACTTCCTCGCTACTCACCTCTCTTATTCTTTCCCTCCTTTCTACCTTTCTGCTAAGCGGAACAAGTTTCTTCCTGTGAACGGAATCAAACCGCTGTGTTACCAAAACGTAACAATGATAATGATGAGGTTATGTGATTATCTGGCTGAAATCGCTGATCTGGACTCGTCACTGTACTCACTGTCTCTTCAGCGTGAGTTTGCGGATGCGGATGAGATACTGTGTGATTTTGGTGAAGCGCTGTTTGCACTTGTGGCGGATGTAGCGCGGCCAGTAGATCAGGTTCTCGTCGATCTCCTGCAGGGCTTTCTCGTAGTTCTGATTCAGCCTCACCTGGACACGAGGACAACAAACAATCACGGGTTTAACATCTGAATATGAGCTGTGTCCGAAAAGGTAAGAGCAAGTTTAAATATCTTCTCTTTCATTATTATTATTATTAAACCGGGACTTGTGTCGAAATTTCTGATAAATAAAGGTGTAAAAAAGTCCCAGCTCCCAGTAATAATAATAATAACGCCTTATTTCTTTTAATGATCTGAAATGATAAGCGATTCAACACGGCCCACCTTCTCCCACATGCGTGCTGGAAAAGCCGCTCTCTCGATCACCTTCATGTAGAGGAAACACCGACCTGGGAAACACACCGCGGTCAGAGTTACACAATCGCGTCCAACATAACACGTGTGTGTGTTAGTGAAAAGAGAGCTTATACAATCCATCCTACAGCGACACCTGAGTAAAATGATAATTCGGTAAAAGCCAAAACCCGAGTACCTTTCTCCTCCCTGATGGTGGCGTACTGACTGTTGGCCAGAGGACACGCCTGCCGGGCGCACAGACCCGTGATGTTGTACTCATTGCGGCAGAAATTCTTCGTCTTCGTTCTGTGGAGGAAATTCACACGTGCGTTAAGATTCTAGGCCTCGAAATCAGATTTCAAGCTCGTTAAACCACAGCACTTTTTTTTTCTTTTCCATCTAACGCAGGTACAGCTTCACTAAACTAATCTATAATCTTTTTTTTTATTGTCATGGCTTATTCAGAGGTGCTTGTATACTGGAGACAAAACTCCATATAGTATTTTGTGTTGTAATGTTATAGCTAATCTGTGTATATTTATAAAATACTCAAACCTAGAGACGTTTATTTAAAGATGTTTCCTACTCTTCAAACTTTTAGACATAAAAAAAATAAATAAAAGCAATACAGCAGAGTTCTTTCGTACTGTGATTCGAGTTTTCCTATTAGAAATGATGTAAATGCAGATAATCCGTTACAGTCTGCCGAAAATATTACAACTATTAAAAAAATAAAAACTTAAAAAATTACATAGATTTTGAACAAATATAAATTGTACTTTTGTGTATTTGCTGCATCTTTTTTTTCCCCCAAGAAAGTTTTTTTTTTTAGGGGAAGTTTTATCCAAGTACTTGTGTATGTTTGTAGTCTGTGCTTTTGTCTGAGCTTCCCCTCAGGATGAATGAAAATGTATCTTATCTTATGTAAAGTGGCACTTTTTTGATCAAAGTAGATTCACACAGGACAATACAGGCGAGTCTTACTCACTGCATACATTTCTACAACCTACGCTTACACACAATGCCGCAAGTCATGCATGCATTGAGACTGAGATTTTATCTGGTGCATTGTATTTACTTTATACCTTAAAATTAACAAAAAAAAAGTGTTGTGTGTCACTTGTTACAGTTAAAAATATACAAGATTAAGAAAATTGAAAATTACAGGAGTCGAGTCGTCTCCAAGAAGCTAACTTGGCTTTGTAGACTGTTCACGCAGTCATATGTAACTATAAAATAGTGCTGCCCGCTCTTGCGCTCCCGTACCGGTTTATTCTCCTACCGTGAGAGGGGTGTACTGAGGGGAGGTAACTACTGACCTAAAAAGGATAGGAAGGGCATAGTGACGTGGGTACGCATGCTCGGAAGAGAAACACTGACACGAACAGGCTAAGTGACTCGCTGAACGAGTGAGCGAGGTGTGCTCTGAAGGTACAACACGGTTGATACGGCAAGCAACACAAACACCAGGAGCGGTCATTTCTTTCCTCATTGTTTAATTGTTCTCTGACTTTAGTCGCAGTTTCTAACTCTATAAAAGAAAGCAGCAACTATGCTGTGTTGTTAGCTACAAGACGTAACGTTTCTTCAGGCTAAGTCAGCTATAAAGACAGACTAACCTGAGCACTAAGTTTAGTGTGACTAACACATTTAATCAGAAGATATGAATCTTCTAAAGTATTTTAAGAGGAATAGGCATAAGGAAGTGCGAGACGCAGCATCAGAGACCCAACCTACTAACACCGTCTAACCGTGAGCTGGTAAGTGAAATTTAACTCCCTCAAACTCGGAACATCGGCATACAAATTTATTTAGTTCTGGAGGTCTAGACTCAGCAACGTTATGTGGCAATAAAATGAAGTCAGCTGACATACAGGTGATCACTATTATCTATGGAGATTTTCTCTTTAAATATTCGTGTGAAAGAGTGGTACTGAGAGTATGAGGCATCATTTTCAGACTGGACACCAGACAGTGCTCGTAATCAGAACTAAGCAAAGAGTAAAGAGGTAAAGAGCAGTGGTATCTTTATAAATAAAAGAAAGATTTTGTCTGTATGTTGATCAAAACTCGCTCTTTCAATATCTTTATGTTTCATACATTAGAGGACCCGAACCCATTCTCTATTTCTACCGGTCTGTCTGTATATGTATATGTCCAGACAGATTTTGTCAGAGCATTACACAAAAATGGCCGTTTTCATCCGTGATTCACTCTCCGATTACCGAACAGGGAGTGTATTTGGGTGCCTTGTTTTTAAAATTTAGTGCAAACAAGGCGTAAGATACTCAACGTTACAGAATGTGATTTCTTTGTATTAATAAGTTAGAGTTTTCTGCTGTACATAAAGACAGATAGACATGTACGTGGGCTTCAACCTGAAATAATAATAATATCACTGATTATATTAAAGCTGATCAGCAGATTAGCCAGGGGTAGCTCAGTGGTTAAGGCATTGGACTACGGTTCGGAAGATCCCAGGTTCAAACCCCACAACCACCAAGTTGCCACTGTTGGGCCCTTGAGCAAGGCCCTTAACCCTCAACTGCTTAAATGTATAATGAGATAAAAATGTAAGTCGCTCTGGATAAGATAAATGTTATTTTTAGCTTTAACCTTAACTTTAACTATTTCTACAAACTTTTTAACCGGCAACAACAGATACTAACACTAGTGATTGAACTAAAACCGAAAAGAATCGATCTTGGGCTCAAAACACTAAGTTCACTGACACCAGTATACTATATATAATATATTATAACTACACTACACATATAATACACCATATCTATCCTATATAAAATATACTGCAGCTATAAATACTATAACTACACTATACATAATGTTGTTTTTTTTAATCGTCTTTCTGTAGCTCCCGTCAAGGGGTCACCACACGGTCCATCTGATCTGCACAACAACATGGCACTGGTTTTACTCCAGATGCCCTTCCTGACGCAACCCTCCCATTTTAACCGAGATTGGGACCAGCACTGCATCCAGTGGCTGGGGTTTGAGCATTGTGTGGGAATCGAACCCGGGCCTTCCACATGGCAGGTGAGAAACCACTTACTGACCCACCATAGAGAGTGTAGTTATAATATATATATATATATATATATATATATACACACACA
>JAQMYL010000039.1:28847264-28857427 GCA_030014365.1 Clarias pachynema
CAAATAAGAACAGAATATCAATATAAGAACAAAATATCAATATAACAAATATAGAAATATAGAAAAGAAAATTTAAAAAGAAATTTGTCAAAAAACAGCTTTTTATTTCTATTTAATATGTTATGTTAAACTTTGAACGTGAATGTGCCGGTTAATAGCCGTATTTTACTGTAATCTACACTTTTTCCCCCCCAAGCGGGACTACATAGCAAATGGCGATTCCTCAAGATCCGACAATACCCAGAATGCATCGGCGCTCCACGTGACTCTCGGGGCTCACTCTGATTGGCTGAGAGCGGTTCAGCGGGGAGAAAGATGCTACAGTTCATGTCTAAGGCATCTTGTTGACTTGTGCGCGTCCTGTTGAGCGACTGACGGTTTTTATTTTCCTTTAGAAGTTTGATGTGATAGATTTGTTCATTTATTTTTTTGGTTTCTTGGCATGAAATGTAAATTTCTGAGAGTTTTCCCCAGATAAAGCACGAGACATGGTGGAGCGAGTGAACGGAGAGGATTTGTCGGAGAGAATTTACGGCTCGGCGAGTAACGTTCACGGTATGACGTTTTGGATTTGTTTCTTTTTTTTGACAGTTACATTGTATACGGTTTAAATGTAGCGAAATGTTTGTTTTTAAAATAACGGTTACATGTTGTCATGCCTAGTTTGTCTTTATTTGTATCCACTTGTGTTAAACAATGATGTGAAGTAAAAGTGCAGTAATTCACTTAATTGCGTCGGGATTTGGAGTGATTGCGCTACTCAGTGACGCTGACGTTACCTTGTTGCCATTGGTTACAGAATATTTCCTCTGATCTAGGTTTTTTTTTTAAATCTTTGAACAGGCAAATGCTTTTAACAGAATTTTTTTTTTTTTTTTTGCTTGTGTGTGTCTTTGCAGATATTTTACTTGGCTCAGCTCACCCAAAGCAGGTCGTAAACAGTGAACTTTTGAACTTGGCCAAAACTTTTCAACCCCCCACTTCACACGTTCACAAGCGCTCAGGAATGTGCTGCCAAAATACTGCATTTAAAAAAAGCATCCCATATATATATACACACACAATAGTGAAGCGAAATGCATGCTGGGACATTGGACAGAAATTCAACATCAGTTTTAATATTACTAATCATGGGGACACACCTCAGAACAGGATGGAGACAGCTCCTAAAACAAACAAACAAACAAACAAACAAACAAACCTTAACACACACACACACATACGTTTGTTTATGTATTTTGTTTTTTAAATAAAATGTCTAATAGAAACACCACCACTTTTAAGACTAGCTTTTTTCAAAAAAACAAACAAACAAAAAAGGTCACCATTTCAGCATGGTCACATTATTGGGCTGCATCAAGCAAAGAAAACAACTAAGGAGACTGAAAATGACCGGAACACCGGAGTTCAACACCTGTTTATCAAAACTTTGAAGGATAGTGCCAAACTGTTGACTTTGTGGAAGAATTGTGTTCAGGGGAAAAAAAAAAAAAAGAATCATGATTGGAGATCATTTAAATGCTTGGTGAAGTTGTACTGTATAAAAATAAGAAATCAACAGTGAAAACCAGAGCTATGTTTAATAGGGAAATTTTCATGCACACGCAAATCAAAGCCGCCTTTCGAGCAGTTGACCCGGGTTCGATTCTCACAACAAATCTTTTTCTAAGGGTGCTGTATAATGGCTGACCCTGCGCTCTCATCCCAGCCTACTAAAAAGAAGCGGGGATATTTTACATTCATGGCATTTGGAAGAAGCCCTTATTAGAAGTACCTTTACATTTTTTTTTAAACCTCATAATACATATGAACAAGTTAGGGTTAAGGACCCAACAGGGGCAACTTAATGGTGGTAGAGTTTAAACCTGGGACCCTTCTGTCAGTAGTCCAACACCTTAAAAGATTTATACTGACGAATAAAGGCTGAACTTTACCTTTAGGATTGGGACTAAACAGCTGTGTGTGTATTAGAAAACCACTTTGTTAGTGAGACTAATCAGAAAACAGGCTTGTATTTGCTAGGGATCATAAAGATTGGACTTTGGAGCGATGGAAAAATGTCATGTGACCTGATGAGTCCAGATTGAGTCTATTCCAGAGTGATGGGTATAGGGTGTCAGGGTAAGAAGGGAAGCGCATGAAGTGATGCACCCATCATGCATAGTGTCCACTGTACAAGCCTCTGGAGACAGTGTTATGATCTGGGGTTGATCAGTCGCTCAGGTCGAGACTCAGCAACGTTATGTGGCAATAAAATGAAGTCAGCTGACGACCTGAATGTATTGAATCACCAGGTTATCATATCTGTGGAGTTTTTCTTCTTTCCTGATGGCACGGCCAATATTCCAGGACTCAGATTGAACTGGACACCATATTGTGTGTTGTGATCCAATCTAAAGGTGAATGAACTCTTAACATGGACGACTTGGCCAGCAGAGAATACAGAATACGAACAGTAACCCTAGTTTCGCACTTTTACAGGTTTATTAAACAGTATTCAAACCTTTTGAAATACGCCATAACAATCAAATTATATACTACAAAATGTCACCCATGTTTCCGGATCATTCTCTGTTTTTACCAAGGACATTAAATCTGAATCCAGGCCCAAACATCTATCTGTATAATATATTTTCTAATCAGAAGAGAATTATTTACCGTACATATCGCATTGCTCGAGGTCAGAGGTTGTTTTAAAAAGGCTAAGAGCTGATTACGCTGTTCATGCAGGAAATCTCGTCAGACACAGTGATGCCCTGTGTATCTCAGGCTTCAGAAGGCAAACCTGGAACAAACCCAGTATGCATATAAAGGGATTAAATCTAAATTATTAATTATGTATGTAGCTTATAGATCATATATAAACACTATCGGGGTCATTAGAATTAATTTCCAAATTATTGGTCACGCACAACCATAAATAGCATGGTGTGTGGAGTGAATTATTATGTCACAGAGTCATAAGCAAAGAATTTACATAAAGAAGCATTTACTATTAAACAGGTAAGAGATCAGGAGCGCAAATTAATTCAGGTACGTATTGCGATTATTTTGTGTGGCACTTCATGTACTGCCACACTGACTCAAAATTTTGTAATCTTTATTTTATTTCATTTATTTTATTTAAAATTATTTTTCATTTATTTTTTTAATGTTTGCATTTCAGGTGCTAAAATTCTGCAGTACCTCAATGATCCTACAGGTGGTGCTCTAAACTATTCACACTTCGCTTTCCAGCACATCATCCCGATAGGATAAGAGGAGCAAATTATTTGCCAAGCTTGATTTCGAATCAGGATACAATATTTATAAAATTGTGATAGTAACAGAATCACAATACAGACAGAGTCAGCACAGAGTAATAATATCGTAACGGCTGGTCCCTATACGGGAGTTATAAAAGATTAGGAGAAGTGCATTTTTATTTCTGGAAAATTGGAAGATTATTATAATTTATTAGGATAAAACTAATGAGACACAGACCTGTCACATTTCAGATTTATTTAACCTCTCGAGACCTGAGTCAGGACATAAAATCTGTCTTAAACTACGTATTGATTATATTCCTGTACTATCCTCATATGAGGCCTGCCGGTGTCCCCAGCACTGATCTGTTTATTTATTATTTATTTATTTATTTATAATAAGGACCATCAGTTAAAAAGTCAGTTCAATTCCACAAGCAACTCCATCGATCGCTCCCTCGGATATCGAGCCCGGATCGGTACGTCGTGATTGACGTCAGATATCCGGCTCTGCAGCCTTCAGTCGCGATTTTGTTCCAAACGTGATTTTTGCAAAGTCGTCTCTTATATTTCTACGAGCTGTAGATGTGACGCGCGTCGCTGTGGATTGGGTTAATGCGTAGCCGGACGTCTTTTGTTTGTTGAAGATCGTAGGACAGAACTTTACTCTTTACTCATCATCCTTATTTGAGCTCGTATCATGATAATGATGATGATGACTTTAACCCTTACAGATAATATATAGATTTCTCAGGATGAGGTGTCGCCCTTAGTGTGTCAGTGCTCGAAACAGATCTGATGCAGGATGAATTATAGATGATGGATTGATGACGTTTTGTGTTTTTTTTAGCAGAGTGCGAATCTGAGCATGTGTGTGTGTGTGTGTGTGTGTTATCAACGCTTTGTGACAATTGCCACAGATAGGGAAGATTAGGGCTGTAAAATTCAGCTGTTTGATCTGAGAAAGGTTCATCCTGGGCCATTTGCTCCGAAGCCCCGCAGACGTAGAGCCGCTCTGTCAATCATTGTATATGTGTGTGTGTGTGTGTCACGTGACCAGCGAGGTGAGGACAAAGATATGGCCCTCCATTGCTATGGTAATAGATTCGACACTCGGTGCTCCTCTAATGACCCCTTGACCGCTTGGATGAAGGTCATGTGTCCGCCACCTTTTGGCCGCGATGGAAGAAGTGAAGGCCAGGTGAAGGACGGGATTGATTGATTGATTGATTTTTCTTCTCCTATAAAGAAATAATTGAAAGACTTAAGATGATTTTTATGTAAATGGAATCACCACTTTAGTAATAATCATACATAAAGGACGCTTCATCATCTGTACAGCTTATTAACATGATCTAATTATCATTTCTAATTGCGATCAGATAATTAGATGAAAGAAAAATAAAACAAGCAGGATGAACTTACCGGGCCGACCTTGAAATATATATTTTAGGAAATTTTATTGTTCTGAGTGTTTTCTTTTTTATTTAAATGTTAAAAGGGAGTCACTGATGAGGCAATGAAGGATTTAATAGAAGAAGACTGAACTGGGCGGCTTTAAAGGACAGGGAAGTTGAGGGAGAGCGAGAGATCTATTGGTGGCGGTGATGCAACTTACAGAACTCCAACTGAAGGCGCAAAGCGGTGCTGAGAGGGAAAGTGTAGAGAGTGTGTAGACGTGCCGGGTAAAAGCAGACAAAGAGGCAGAAACGGTACTGCAACCTACTGGATTCCAACTGCCGTTAAACAACAACAAAGAAGAAGAAGAAAACCAAAATATATAGAAATTACAAGACATTATTTGTATTTTAGGATAAATAAGTTACAAGTTTTTTTTCGGTCATACGCATAGTAAAGAAACGTGTTCCCCCGTACAAGGACATTCTTTCTTTGCTGTCTCCAGTGAATGCCACGGAGAATAAAATAAATATAGGTATAGAAAAGAACAAATTAATTATATATATATTAAACACAGTTTTAAAAGCAAAACATGAAAATATATACTGTACAGAGTGTGTAAATCCGCTAAGTGTATGGAAAAAGTCTGCAGTGTGTTTGAGTAAGTCTGCAGTGAGCGAGTGTGCAAGGCTGCAATGGGGGTGCAAATAATTGTAATTGTGTAAATGATTGTGCAAATCCCGCAATGAATGTTTAAAGATCAGTGTGAACAATCAGAATCATATTTGCACAGTAAACCTGTATATAAACCCATATTAACTAACTAGGGAAACATGTATAGAAACGGTCAATGACAAAAATGCCAAAGCAAATGATTAATTTTACTAATATTAATATTCTAAAAGGAGCTTTTTATACATACAGTAGAAGTTAAGGTAAAAAAAAAGGTTTTCTCAGAGTCATGTGTGATGTTTAAATGTGAAAGAGACTTTAAATTGTGCTTAAGAAAAACATTGTGACGTTAGGGGCGTCGCGTTTCACACTGTACGGCGATCACAGAGTTTGTAAGAAATGATTTGTAGTAAGAGTTAAGAATGTAAGTGAATGTGATTTGCAGAAAATTGCTCTTTTAAAGTAGTTGAAGTAGAGAGAAAACGATGATCAGTATTTACAGTAAAGCTCAGAAGTCTATATGTACGTCCTATCAATAAAGACTTGCGTGCATTGTTTATTTTTCCCCGCCGCAGGTTTTTGTGCCGAGTTGCTGGAAGCAGACGAGCATGACGGAGCGGGTGAGTCCGATTTTTAAGAAAATTTTAAGTCCTGATACAAACACTAACACTTTTCCACACGCCTAGGCCAAGCTACCCGAACAGAAATGAGTTGAATATCTCACATGTTCATTCGCGCTCGCGCTGTAGTGAGCTTGTATCCACTAGGGGGTGCTGCAACATTGATTCTATTGATTTTTTTCCTTTTTTGTGAGTTGATTCACTGATGATTGTAGAAATGATTGTAGATTTGTAATTTTGTTAAAGAAATCTGTTTAACATGACAAATCCAGCTAAAATATAATATCTGTAAAAAAACGAACCCTGTTTTTTTAGCATGCTGGTTTTTCGCGGGTCACATGACTAGGGCCCTTTATAATATAACACGGCTGACACAGTAAGAGTTCTTGTGATTAAAGAAGAGATGTAATGTGCACAGAGCGCTTTTTAATCGAAGCGGGGATCACATCCGACAGCAGTTTCGAAAGATGGAGATGATATTTTTATGCACTGTGCATTAATTTGCATGAATTAATCTTCAGCAGTTCACATAATGCTGAAGGTCATACACGTTTCTCAACAAAAACGTAACTTTTACATTTCTGCATCATATTTGGTTTATACTTTTACAGTCCCAAAAAGCGGACGAGGCCTCTTATTTAATTCTACACACGAAATATTAATGCAAATACATTTATTAGTGACGTCAAGATGTTTATTGATCTTTGTCTTACAGTCTTCTCTGAAACACTCTTCTTTTCTTCTACTCTACATTCATCATTATTGATCTTAAAACAGCTTTCTCAACACACAAACATACATAAAAGCAGAATAATAAACGATGCTTTTACCACATACAGTGCTGTGCATAAGTATTCACCCCCTCGATCCTTTCCACACATATCGTATTATTGTATTAAATGCTCAATATATACAATATTATTGTATTACTGACTCAAAATGCATTTAATTCAATATCATACATCACATTTTAGCAGTGAAGTCTATGCTCCTGCATTTACTGCTCTATTTCGCCCCCTAGTGGAAATGATAGAAATTTATTTATTTTTTTTGATGTATGATTGATTTTGCGTCAACAAGACGATTGTAATTTACGCACTGATTCTAAATTAATTTAGCGGGTCTGAATTAGAACCTTTACCCTTTGTTTAACCCCACCCTGACTTGTACCGTTTACATTTATGTAGACGACCATGCGAGGTAAGTCAAATATACAGAAGGTTTATTTTTCTTTTTAAAGAGCTGGAGATATAAAATAAGGCAGACTGTATATGTACACTTTGTGTGGTGTCGTCTTAGAGGATGAAGCGGTCCACTTAAAAAGGGACTAAAGATCAGAAAGCTTGCATTTATTTAAAAAATTTTGCTTCTGTCTGACTCTGTCATTGGACACATCTGGACACGACTTAAAGCATAAGGAACGCTTGTGCATGTGTAGTTATTGAAATGAAACAGGGAAAGCTGTGGTACTGTGTAAGTTCACAGCCCCCCCCCCACCCCCCCTTTTTTTTTTCAATATAATAACCTGCACTCTGTGTAACCTTTGCCCTCTGGCCATGTGATCCTGACCTGCTGCACAGTGGGATGTGCATGTGTGGGAATGTTCAGAACAAGGTTCAGCTCAAGTTCATCTCCTTCTCTCTCTCTCTCTTTTTCAACTTCAATTTCAAGGTGCTTTATCGGCATGGCACACAATTTGTATCGGGTTACCAGTGTGTCTCTGTGAAAAAGGAGAAGAACATATCGTGGAATTAATAATAATAATAATAATAATAATAATAATAAAAATGTATACATTATTCACACTTTCATTTATAATGGGGAAAAAAAAGAAAAAATATCCATGAGGAAAAAGTCTCGGTGCTCACACGACGTCCTTCTGTTAAATATGATCATTGATGTAATCATCTGCTTAATGGTGTTAACTTGAGAGACGAATAAAGATGGAAGAACCTGTCTTTAGTCAGGTTCGATTTGAATCCTGAGCACGGTGATTTGAATACGTTTTTATATTTTCACGGAGACATGCAACAAGCGTTTTAAGGTCTGTGTGTCTGCGCTGAGACGCCAGGTGGCCGAGGTAAAGAGCGGAAGGCTGAAGGGGGTCAGAGGGAGTTCAGGCGCTCGCGACCCCGGCGTGACTGGCTCGTGTAAACCTGTGGGAAGCTGCGATCATCTGTAGAAAAGGGCATGGGGGACCTGTTAAACCACTGGCCGGTGAAAGGCCCCTATTGTTGCCCCGAGGCGGTAATTGATTTATGAGCTCGGACACGATCGGGTTGTAAATGTGAGAGTGGAAAAGCTGCGTTTAACCCCAGGATTCCTTAACGCCGTCAAGATTAAGCAGAGGGTTTATGTTCCTGGTATTTATGATGCCAGGACCAGAACAGCTTTTTGTTTGTTTTTTGTTTTTAATTGATTCCTTTTTTCTTTATTTTAACTACAGCTCAGAATTATTATTGTTAAATGTTAAATGTTTGCAACGGTGATCATTTAAATTCTTTCAGACCGCACAGACTACTGCAGTATCTCGGTATACAAATTAACTCCGTTTCAAAGGCGAGTTCTTAAGGTGAAGTTTCCTATTGTGAAACACATTTTCATATAGCAGTTAATGTAAATGCAGATAATCCGTTCCAGCTACACAATTTGTTTTACCAATATTACCAATTTCCAACAGTACAATCCTATTTTTCCAAATAAATAGACATTAAACCTCACTTAACCTTAATTTTTGATTCCTCTCGGCACCGGCTGCTTTAAAAACCAAACTGAAAGCGACTTCCTTTTCCTCTTTTAAAATTCTTGGGCCCGTGGCGATTTGTTTTTACTAAATCTTGCACAGAATGAAAAATAACCACCAAAAAAACATGTAAACTCGCTTTGCTTGGCTTTCCACTGACGCAAAGAAGTTTTGATCGACTCCCGGTCGTACGCGCAACTTAGCCGCCGTTCCATTCTGTTCGGTTCGGTCGATCGTTTGGCGGAAAAATTCTTTGTTTGCTAAGGCAAACTTCAGTCCTTAAGGCGGAAAATGTTCTTAAGGTGGGGCGTTCATATACCGACGTACCACTGTATTCTTTCTGTTCTGTATGAGGGTTCTGCATTTTATGATCACGTCGTAAACACAGAACAGGGTTTAAAAACCAGTGACAAGAAAAAAGAAATCTAGAATTTCATGGTATCAGAAAATATACTCCGTCACCTAAGACATGATTGGTGTTTGCTTTTTGCTTTCTTTGGGTTTGCGCTTGAGCCAGCGGGGGGAATAAACCGCAGCGAAGACGAGCAGCGCGCCTCCGAATCATAAATGAGCGTAAAACTGCCGGGTAAAAGTTTTGGATATGACGGCGCACCATAATATCGTGAACTCTAATGAAAGAAGTCGTATATAAAGGTGCTGCTGAGATTGAGGTATTCCTGCAAGCTTTCAAACCTCGAATTCAGCCGTTATTAAGGTCAGATATATAAATATATGTGTGTGTGTGTGTGTGTGTGTGTGTGTGTGTGTGTGTGTGTGTGTGTAAAATAAATTCAGGATTTGTTTGGGGCTAATAGAGTTGTGCAGGGGTCTTAAACCCAAACAAAGCGGGGCGCTGTCCTTAATCTGAGCAACCTGTCAACTTCCTGATCCATCCCGCCGGTTTCCACGGATACGCCGGCTCCTCCGCCAATCAGCAGTGTCCTGAGGCTGGCATGACCGATCGGATTATAGGAAAGGCGTCCAGTCAGCATGCTGTGGTCGTCCTGTTAAAGCTGGGCCAGTGTCAGATGGTTCGCGTTTGGATTTGGGGAGAAAGAAACGACACCCACCGTGCCGGGTCGATGTGTCGTGTTTTGTTGTGACCCAAACATCGTGACACGGAGGCTCGTGCACACTTGCAGATATACTGTAGGTGCTGGAATGGAGCTTCTAAAGCAAATGCAAGGGATCGTACAGTGTGTAATGGAAAACCAAACAAACAAAAAAAAATCTCCCATTTTGCTTTCCAGGTTCGGTAGAAACTAGAGTTTCACACGGTGGACAAAAAACAGTCCACAACCACATCACATTTTTCAAAGTTGTACAAAGGTCTCGGATCGGCGATTGAGGATGTTTCTGTTGCAGACTCTGCCGTTTACTCTCGTAGTGATGAATTCGTGACTCGTCACCAGTAGGGCTGCACGATTTGGGAAAAATGTCACATTGCGATTATTAAGGTCAAAATTGCGATTTGCGATTGCGATA
>JAQMYL010000039.1:28878958-28891615 GCA_030014365.1 Clarias pachynema
GCTCCACACGTACACACACACACGTACACACACATACACACCATCATGACTTAACCGCATCCATCCATCTTTTCCCCTGACGCTGCTCTTCTTTTCTTTCCGCGCTCTCGACCGTCGCTGCAGCGATGCAGCAGTCGTCCGTGTGCATACGCGCGTCTGCTGCGGGATCCGGCGAGACGTAACGAGCGCAAAAGATGCGCCCAAGATGGCACATTCAGACGCCCCGAGCGTCAACACGACCTATGTGTGTGTGTGTGTGAGAGAGAGAGAGAGAGAGAGAGAGGGGGGGAAGGGCAGAGGGGGTGAGGTGAACCATAAAATCATCTCGTTAGAACACTCTGATTGTCACGTCAACCTGAAGCTGATGCGAGGCGATTGCCGGCCCTCTTCCCGTTTCCGCTGCGGTGCCTGTGACGGCCGCGGTCAGCTCTCACATCCAGAGATCGGGCCTTCCCGACGGTTTCAGGAGCAGGACGATACGGATCTCCATGTGAAGTCTGATCACTCGAAGCTAAAGATACGGCTGAAGCGAGGCAGATAAGGATGGACACGCTCTCAAAAGCGCAGAACAGGCGTTCGTTATGCATTTCGATTAGTACTCCGGTTTAATTTTAGTCATGGGCGACTTTATCCCGCGGGCACGTTTCCTGTGGAACAACCACAACCAACATTTTTTTTAATAATAATATATATGTATATATTATTATAATATATATATTATTTATATATAATAAAATAAAAAAAGCTGCTCACGGAAACTAAAGGATGTTCCTACATACTCGATTTAAGCCCTTTGAAACGAAGTACGCTTTCACACCTATTGAAAGTGAATCAGATGCAGATCAGTTATTCTGGTTTATTTGAGTGTTTGTTTTCACACTTGACTTAATTAAACAAGCAAACAAAAACGACCAAAAATTTTGAAAATGTTTATGCTAACCAATTCTATTCATTAGACAGCAACATGGTCATAAGAGTGGTGTTCGAGTCAAACTGACATTTTTGATTGTGCAGAATATTAACCGTTAAACTTTTCTTAATGTCTCTATATAATCCCCTCCTACACTATTGCACTTATCCCAGTGTTGTATTAGTGCTCGGACGGCATCAAGGTAAAAAGTTTTCTATCGGACCGCCTGATTCACGTCTGAAACGTTGGCCTCCCAGGAACTCCTTTAATGATCCATACATGTGGAAATGTCTCAGTAATGTGGCAGTAACTTTCAGCCGAGTTCCTGTAATGCGCAAGTGGTGCTGGTGAATGATCGTGTGTACAGTTCACACAGACAGACATCGTCATCAGGTCCCGGTTTGACTGGAACACCGATCATAGATAAAACATTAGATAGAATATGATAAAAGTTCTAGATAGATAAAAGCTAAGTGAAACAAAACAAAACACATGCTCTGTCTGATTTACTTCTCAATGCCGAGTCGATTCAGAATCGAATCGCTTTTTCCCTGAGTTCATTTGGAAGCAGACTGAGACCACATTGCGCAGACGCTTGTTTGGTCCTTGATTCTTCTGCCGGAATAACCACGTTGACATGGAGAACACACCAGGGCTCCATTCAGACAAGCTAAATGCCAAATCGTAACTTGATGAAGTATAGTAGGAGGTTCTTGGACCATGGAGCAATGGAAGAAGGGTAGGCTGGTCTGGTGAACCACATTTTCTTCTACATCACTTCGATCCAGTGTGATGTTCTGGATGATGTTCTGTTGGGAAACCATTCATGCAAATGTTACTTTGAGATGTTACTACCTCCCTAAACATTGTGTCAGACTAAATGCACTCCATCGTGGCACTGGTATCCCATTAGCCAGTTTCATCAGGATAATGCACTCTGTTATGTTCCTTAAACTATTCTTGACCAATGATTCCTGACCAAGAGTTCAAGGTGATGACTTGGCCCACAACTCCCCCAGTCTTCACTTGGATCGTGCATCTTTGAGATGCGCTGGACAAATAAGTCCGATGAGTGGAGACCCCAGCTTGCAACTTATCGGATTTAAGGGATCTGCTGGTCCTAGATACCATGGGCCACCTTCAGAGGTCCTGTGGAGTTCATGGCTTGACAGGTCAGAGCTGTTCTGGTGGCACAAGGAGGACCTACACAACGTTAGACAGGTGGTATCTCCTTGATTGGCTAGCATCGCTCTGAATGACAAGAGGACACAAATGTCCTTGAGGTTACAACTAATGGGGTGATAAGTGTTGTATACTTTATTACCCCTGACGAGCCACTGGAATGAGGTTTTTGCAATCCAGTGATGTATAATCGGATTGCAGTAACACTTATACAGAGTTGCGCATTTAGTAATCAAGCATGCATGCCGGCACTTGATCCTCGCATGCGTATTAGAAGTGAGAACCAGGAAGAAAATTCCCCTCGTAATTACAAAGTATTTTCATGCAGTTCAATCACAGACAGATTACAGCCTTTGTGATTCGTTTAGAGGTTATCTCCATGTATACGCCAGCTCCAGCGTACAGGAAATATCTGACAGTAGTTACCTTGTGGTTTCTTACCCATTGTGAATTCATCCAAGCCTTTTTTTTTTGTTTGTTTGTTTAGTCTACAAAAATCCCCCCCTTCCACCCCCACGTTTCATATATACCTTCCTCAGCTCACACCCTGCTTTATGGGTACTGTAGTTTCCAGGCAGGTTCCAAGACTGAAGAAAGAACAAAGGAGTTGCCATTCCAAAGCATGACCCACCCTTTCTCCCTCCTCTCTCTCTCTCTCTCTCTCTCTCTCTCTCTCTCTCTCCCCGAGTATGCATTAAAAACAACATCTGGGCTGTCTGGTCCAACTCTGGCCACATGTGTTACAGCAGTTAAGCAAGGCTGAGCGGCGGTTAAGTAAGCCTTTGTTTCAGTTTAAGAATTCGCATCTTCTGGAAGTTTTGTCGGAGAAGAAAAGCCGAATAGAAGTCTTCAAAGAACTCTTGAGATTGCTCTTGAGAGAACCATGTGCGATGAGCGGTGTCCTAGACAACACCTGAAACAGAAGTCGTGCAGGTGGAAGTTTTACACTTTCGCTCTGCACAAACACCTCCCAAGGGAACACAGAGCAGTCTTTATTTATTATTTTGTGTACATCAGCGTTAGACAAGTGGAGGAGGGGCCGAGGACTCACATTCCCCTCGAATGAACCTTCTGAACCCTAGAGTAGCTCTGTGAGCGATTGACCTCTTCCTGTGCTGCCAGAGCTCAATGAGGACTGCTGTTTCAGACGCCCCACACCAAACCCCCCCCAACAGACAAAGTCCATCCAGCATCGTGATAGCTGTGTGCGCGGAAACATAGATTTAAGCTTCCCATTGATGTCTGATCTGGGGATAGTTTTGTGCCTATGATCTATAGAGAGGAAGAAAAAAAAAAACGGCCGATAAAGCATGAGGAGTTGAGCCGAGCCGCAGCGTGGGCTTCCTCCTTCGTGGCTGCTCTCGAGTTTGGCTGCTGCGCCTAGTTTTTCAGACCTAAATGAGAGCCACATGTCACGAGCTGAGCAGCACTTGCAGAAAGGTGGGATTAGTGCAGGGAAAGCCCACTATTTAAGGAGCATTTTTCATCGTCATCACTGTCCACAAGTGACATTGTCATGACATTTGCATCACAGGTCCATACGGCTTGAACTGAAGGAAAATAACCGGAGAAAATTAAGGTTGACTAATATTTTTCGTCCACTTATTTCCAAACACCCACTGTGAAATCTCCTTAGGGCACGAAGTGGGGTACACCCTGGACACGCTCATTCACACACTACTGGCTATTGGGGAACGCCAATCAGCGTGTCTTTGGACTGTGGGAGGATACCGGAGTACCCGGAGGAAACCCACTAATCACAGGGAGAACATGCAAACTCCATGCACACAGACTCGAGGTGGGAATCGAACCTGGAACCTGAAGTTGTGAGGAGTTGTAATGGTCTTTAGATAGTTCACTTTGGAGAAAATATCATCTCCTTATATGTGGACATTCGAGTCTCAAGAGGTCCATAAAGTCGAGGTCCTGTTCAAACCACTACCCGTTCCAGACACCAGTAAAGTTTTGACAAACTTTGTTCTGTGGAGCAAAACAGGCCTTTGCAAGGCATTAGGGGTCTAATCAGGGAATCAGAGGTAGACTTGTCTTTGGGAAACGTCATTATCATCAGTTTAGAAGTGTTCCAGAAGACAGACTAACCCTACTTGGCAAAGTATTTAGTGCACAAGGCGGAAATAATGCTGTCAAACACTTTCATTTAATGAAATCTCGCCACACAGCCACGAGTTCAGATAACAGCTACGTATATACAGTATATCGATAACACTAAATGTAAAACGAACTCACCTTGCTGGGATGCTGAGCCGTTTGGAACTAATGTGGATTAAGCGATTAGCGCCTGCTAATACAGGTGCGTCCAAGAAACTGGAAACTTGATTGTAACTGCAAAATTCAGCACAACAGTAATCCTAATGACTTTATCGGGATTTGGTAGCAGTGTAGACCGTTTAGCTTATTCACTTATATTCGAAGTGTTCTTGGAAATAAAAACACTGGACCCTCGGAATACAAAAATATTACCAATATTACCAATTTCCAACACTATAATCATAGTTTTGCATGTAAAAACAATCAGAACATTTAGGCAGAAAAGACACACAAATAAAGTAAAATATGAAATAAGTAGACATTAAACCGCACTTGACCTTGATTTATGATTTCTCTCGGCACCGGCTGCTTTAAATACCAAACTGAAAGTGGCTCCCTTTTCTTCTTGCTACCGTCCTTACTAAAGTTCTTGGGATCCATCATGCGGCTGTGTCTTTACAAAATTTTGCACAAAAAGCAATTTTTCAGATTCAGATTATGTTTGTTTAGCTGCTGTTCCTTTTCTATTCTCTATTTATTAATTCTTATTAACTTAGCATAAAGTTATTAAATTTCACAAGATGTTTAAAGTCACGCCGCTCTACGTTTCTACTTGTTTTTGACTTTGCAAAATTGAGACAACAAATCGTCAAATTGTCTGTCAAGCATTATCGCTAATCACGTTAGTCATAGCTGACAGATGGCGGTACTGTTCTACAAGCCTTTTAAAGAATAACACACTTGGGTACGTGCCGCTATAGGAAAATTTAAAAGTAAAAATTTTTTCCTTCTTTTAAAATTTTTTTTTTTAATTTCCGCAACTAATTAAGAAAACGCAAAAAGTAATTGTATTGCAATTGAAGTAAAACCTATTCATAAAATATGAGTAATGTCATATGTTACTATGTTAATATAAGAAGCATATGATTTTTGCGTTGTAGCCAGCACTTTTTGACAATCACAATTACGAATTGAACAACAGTGTGGTTAAACTTTATATGCAACACGCACAGTATTATTAAATATTAAAATATCATCAGATATATATATATATATATACATGTCCTTTACTTTGAACATAGCATTATTATGTGCGACATTATATATACTATATATATATATATATATATATATATAAATAAAATAATAATAATAATAGAAGCCATCTAAGCCAAAAGTGAATATGGAAATGTTTTATATAACTTTCATCCCAGTTTCAAATTATGTGTCAGTATTTCTTAGCACATACACTACAGGAATGTCTGGTGAAAGGGGCGTAATTATTATTGGACTTTTGTGCCTGTATTACATATGGAACTATGGTGTTGTCGTGGTGATGATGTCATTGTGGTTTGGAGCGACTCGCGGAGTCAAAGTCGCCTTTGTGCCGACGGATAAATTAGTTGTTTGTGAATTACGGCGCAGACATAATACGAGCATGAAATTGTACGCACATTATTATTATTATTCATCCGTAAGCTGGAACGTCGCGCTTTGTAACGCACCAGAAGACGGGGCGATATTATCGAGCTTCGTTTGCAGCGTCGTCCTAGCTAGCTAGCGAGCCTCGTCTTGCACGAAGAAGTCTTCTTTCTCAGCTCGCAGGCTTACACTGCGTCTTCTTGCGCTCTGAAGTTTTCATGGTTCCTGACATATTCCCTGCCCCCAGCTCCACTCGCACTCGGGGAACTCAGGGCCCCTCGACCACATCCTGCAGCTGTCTCCTGGTTGACAGACTCAATTCAAACAGTTTAAAGGCTGAGCTGTTACCTTTATCCCAGTGAAACCCAACCAGCCCCGACCAGTTCAAACACTAATAAACACTTAAATGCAGAAATATACCTTGCCTGTTATCCGTCACAATATTCCTTACAATAACTTCACATCATTTTTTTATTTTTATTTTAAAAACTAAACTACATAAAAATATTATGTTGTTATAAAGAGTGAAATATTGTAGTATTCCTAGAAGTTATGAAATAAACATATTTCCCCCTTTTTCTATTAATGGTATTTTAGTTTACTAGTTCGAGTTTTCTTATTTTTCAGAATAAGAATAAGTTGCTTGTTGTTGTGCTAATTTTAGATTTACTTAACTGATCACATTTCTGTACACATTTCTGATTCTGAACAAACACAGTAGTGATATTTTGGAAAATATATAACTTTTTCAGGCATTTTTAAAGTTCCTAAAATGAAATCGT
The DNA here is from genome assembly GCA_030014365.1 of Clarias pachynema. Lineage (NCBI taxonomy): Eukaryota > Metazoa > Chordata > Actinopteri > Siluriformes > Clariidae > Clarias > Clarias pachynema. Next base: position 28,885,523 of record JAQMYL010000039.1, read on the forward strand.
TGCCCATCTGAGCTCCCTTGGACAAATTCAAAAGTTGTCCTGTGTTGATGTGGAGTTCTACGAAAGAATGAAAAAAAAAACTTATTAACTTTATTAATGTTATAAATAAAAAGAATAAATCAATATTGGCACGTCTGACATAGTTACTGTTTCTACAGGTTGCTGCAAGGGAAAAAAAAGAAGAAAAAAAGAATAAAATGTAAAGTAATGTTTAAAATAAGATGTATAATGTAAAATTTAATTAGTTCAAAGTAAAGCTATTCTAAAGTTAAATGTAAACTATAGTGTAAATCACAACAGAAAGTATCTTGTAAAGTCAGCTGTAAATTAAAACATAAGAAAAAAAAAATCATAAATGTATAGTGTAATGTAAAGTAAAGTAAAATGTGTGAAAGAAATGGAATTGAAACGTAAAGTACAATCCGACAGAAATGTAACATAAGATATAAAGTAAAGAAAAGAGAAAAATAATGTGTAACATTTGATGTATAATGTGAAATCGGATTTGTTTAAAATAAAAATATTCTAAAGTACAATCCGAAATGAATATATAAAATAAGATGTAAAGTGCAAAAAAAAAAAAAAAAAAAAAAAGCAAAAAATACATTAATTTGCATGAATAAAATGCAAAGTAATGTGTGAAATAAGATGTATAAAGTGAAATCACATTTGTGTAAAGTAAAAATATTCTAATGTAAAATGTAAACTATAGTGTAAATCACAACAGAAAGTATCTTGTAAAGTCAGCTGTAACCTAAAACAGAAAAAACATTCATGTATAGTGTAACGCAGAATGAAAATAAAAATAAAATGTTGAGTAAAATGTAAAAAAAAAAAAACGTTATTTAAACATAAAGTACAATCTGGAAGAAAATGTAAAATAAACTTAGTTTAAAATGTAAAATATAATGTAAAATAAGAAATACATCCCTGTGCATAAAGTAAACCTTCGCTTTTGTTCGAGTTATTTGTTGTGTTGTTCTGATTCATAACTCATGTTTTTACTCAGCGCAGTGTGGAATCAGTGCACGCTACGTCCACAGCAAAGCGCGGAGCAGGTCATCACACACACACACACACACACACACACACACACGCAGCGGTGTGTTCATATAGAGTGTATGATGTGAGTGAGGAGACGTTCAGCGGGTGAGACGCGGCGGACGTGTAGCTGTGATCAGCGTTTCCAGGGTGTTCACACGTGACCCTGTTCTGGAAGACTGCCAAGCGTTTGATCAGTAGAACTGCGTGTGTGAATAGGGTTTCTCCTGAATTGTGTGTGTGTGTGTGTGTGTGTGTGTGTGTGTGTGTGTGTGTGTGTGTGTGTGTGTGTGTGTGTGTGTGTGTGTAGAACAGCGAGAGACAGAGAGATGTTACTGTTAGTACAGTATTCCTGCACAGGAGCAGAAACTACAGAACTAATCAGCGTGACTCCACACATTCTGACTTTATACACAGAGATGTTCGATTAGATTCAGCGCATCAGACTAGAGTTAGGACTTTCTGTCTGTCTCTCTGTCTGTCTGTCTGTCTGTCTCTCTGTCTGTCTCTCACTGTTGATCCCAATCTATTTTTACTGTCTCCTATTTTATTTATTTTTGTCTGTTTAGTTTCTGTCCTTTTCTCTCTGTTCTTTCATTCTCTTTACCCCCCTCGCCCCCCCCCTCTCTCTCCCTCTCTCTCTCTCCCTCTCTCTTTCACCGTCTCTGTGTACTTTTTCTCTCATTCTTGCCCTCTTTCTTTTTTCTCTTGCTCTGTCTCCTTGTATTTATCTCTGACCTTCTCTCTTTCTTTCATCTCTGTCTATGCATCTTCTCTCTCACTCTTTCTCTTTCATTCTCTAAATCTCTGTGTACTCTTTCTTTCTTTCCTTTTCTTTTCTTTGTCAATGCATTTTCTTGTTTTCTTTCTTTCTCTTTCATTCTTATTACTCCCTCAATCTGTTTTTCCTTTCTTTCTTTCTTTTTTTTCTTTATCTCTTTATTTGTCTATGAATTCCCTCTTTCTTTATCTTTTGGTCTCACTTTTCCTGTCTTTTTTTTTTCTCTTGATCTCTATGTATTTTTTCCTATTTCTTTCTTTCTTTCTTTCTGTCTGTCTGTCTGTCTGCCTTCATCTCTGTCTCTTTATCTGTCTGTGCATCATCTAGTCCTCTTTCATTCTCTCTTCACCCCACTCTTGATCTTTATGTACTCTTTCTTTCAGTTCAGTTCAGAAGAGCTTTATTGGCATGAATGTTAACAAAAATATTACATTGTTGCCAAAGCAAATATAAAACATTAATTACATTATAAATAACATCAATCATCAATAACCTCCTCAATCTCTGTTTTGCCGTAAATCTTTTCTTACTTCATCTCTTTATTGATCTATGAATTCTGTTTCTTTATCTTTCTGTCTCACTTTATTTTTCTTTCTTCCTTTTGATCTCTCTTTCTTCTTTTCTCTCTCTCTCTTTTTGTCTCTTTATCTGTCTATGCATCATCTTGTCCTCTTTCTTTCTCTTTCATTCTCTTTCCCACCTCTCTTGGTCTTTACGTACTCTTTCATTCTTTCTTTCTTTCTTTCTTTTTTCCTTTCTTTCTTTGTCTTTTTTCTGTCTTTATCCTTGTCTCTTTTTCTATCCAAGACTTTGTCTCGGACTTCATCTCTTTATCTGTCCATGTCCATGTCTATGTATCATCTCTCTTTCTCTTTAATCCTCTCTTTACCCCCCCCCCCCCCCCCTCCGGCTCTATCTGACTGTCTCTCGCCCCCTCTCTCATTTGTTCAGTCTCTCTGAATGTAAGTAGGAAACTAGGTCATGGAGGCAGGGTGCCAATAGTGGTGGTTTGTCCTCTCCCTCTCTCTCCCTCTCTCTCTCCCTCTCTCTTTTAACTTAAATAGAGCTTTTATGTAAGTGGAGGAGGGGAGGCAGCCCAGGGGGAAGGGAAGAGGAACGAGAGCGCTATAGGGATGACATTCTCCCTGAGAGCGTCGCTTGAGAAGGGAAACTTGGAGAGGAAACTACTGTCCGACTCCTTTTCCTGACCCGACTCCTTCGCTCTCCCAGAAAACGCCACGTTTATATAACGCCGTGATCCTATAGCCTCTCTCTCTCTCTCTCTCTTTCTCTCTCTCTTATGGTTCTCAGCTGAGAACCAACAGCATCATTTACTATAAACAGGAAACTATTGGTTAGTCTTTGTGTAAATAGTTGTGAGTGGTTTGTTTTTCGACTGACGGGCATTTCAGGGATATTTCGGCTCGGAGGCTCGCAGCGTTTCCAAATTTAGCGGCCTCGTGTGCAGATTAAGGACGTGCAGAAGTACTGAATATATATACAGAATCAGCGTGACTCGTTGACTCATCAAACAAGAAGGAAGCGCGTATCGTCCGGGCGTAATTAAGCTCGCTGCTGTTACACAGAAAACATAAAGCGGGGTTATTAGAAAAAGAGGGAAGAAAAAGATTGCTCACAGAAAAGCAATACAGAAGTGAAAAGAAGCGAACGTCCCAGCATCGGGGTAGAGAGCAGTGGGGTTTTGACTCAAACACCAGGTCTAAAAACTGACTAGTTAACCTCGTTGATTGACAGATGGATTAATCGGTTTCGCTCATCTTTCGTTTAATCCGGATGTGAGAAGGATTAAATATTTTTGGGACAATCCATGACTTGTTTAAACGAAAAAGGATCCCTGATGTATTCGATTAGATTGTTTTATATACAGTAACTTTCTCTCAGCTGTAGGTGGGTTTACACTGACCCTAATAATTAGATTGATAATTAGATTAATAATGGAAACAATAGTCTAATCCGAATTGAAATGCATCATGTAAACACAAATCAGATCAAATCCGACACGATCCGAACCAATCAGAACGAGAGTGGGGTGTAAACGTTTTGTTAATCAATTCAGTGGGTAAATATTCGCTGTGTTAACGCTTTTTTTCTCTTGTTCTAATAAATATATTTGTAATGAGGCGGCACGGTGGTGTAGAGCTGAGCTCTGTGGCCTCGCACCTCCAGGGTCCTCGGATAGTCTACAGGCTTCCCCTGCTCACAGTATAGGACGAACTGTATAGAAGATGAAATTTTGTCTCCATTCCTGATTCCTTTAAACTCCATGCGAACAAAAATACGAGATTCTTAAATTCGCTCGAATCTCGAATCTTGAAAATTTCCTTCACGAGAACCAACAACTCTATCACGCCATCAGACTTTCATCCACCGGGTCTCTAACTGAGAACTGAGCTCTGATTCGCTCTGATTTCACAGGCAGTAAAGCATCCAACCAATCACAGATGAGCCCGACTTCTTGTGACCAATCATGACGCAGAAGGCGGGATTTATCAGAAATGAGGGTTCAACTTCAAAGCTGGAGAAAATACTTATTTATTTATCGTATGTTAAAGGACACAACCATGTCCAAAAATGATATTCTGGTTAAATACTTTTGAACACGTAAGCACACATCGTAACGGATCAGCGTCAACGTAAACAGCTAAGTCGGAATCCCAGTTGAGGAAAATAAAGATTTCAATCAGATTGAAGAAATGATGTCTTTATATATGGACTGGTTGTGTGTGTGTGTGTGTGTGTGTGTGTGTGCGAGCATATAAAATGGATGATGTACATCAGTGTCCGGTGGTGTAGCGTGAGCAGTGTGTGAGACATGATCACATGTTTTCATTCCGTTTTGGGGCAGAATTTTCTATTTTCAGATGCTTTTAGGAAACCGATGCATTAAAGATGCGTTCGAAGCACAAAACTATCCAACACAATACGGCGTCCTAGTTTAGCTCGTGTCTGGCGGGAAGAGAGGGAGTGCAGTGTGGGAATACATTTCAATTTATGTCTCTTGCAAAAAAAAGAAAAGATTTCTGGCGTCTAATAATAACACGCCGTGCTGAAAAACCGGGGAAAGCCCTCCGAGAGGAAGCGCTGCCAAATGAAGACTAATCAAAACGAATATCATCACGCTAACTGATTTTAAACCAAACGAATGAACGCTTTCCATTTGACAGAAGGGTTCGACGTACTGTACGCTTCCTTAGATAAGCCTAGTTTAATACAGGCAGCAGTAAAGCAGGAGCTTTTATAGATGTTATTTTATAAATGTCATATTTTTAGCATCCGAACAAGATAACTAGCTGTTTTGGAAAATCTTTACATTCCTTATAGGTTCACGTCAGTAATAATTCGAAACAGAAATCAGTCCAACAGGTCAAGACAGACAGACAGACAGACAGACGTTTTTTTTTATTTTTTAAAAAAAAATAAAGCACAGGTTGAAACTTTGTTCTGAGGCTGTTATGACTAGATCTGTGTCTTGTTTAGCCTTTGTCTTTGATCCTCTGCTCTGTGTTCTTGTGTTTGTGCTCTTTGAACTGTGCACTCAAGGTCGAGTGTGTGTGTGTGTGTGTGTGTGTGTAAGAGTGTCTGAGTGAGAGTGCTGGGGTCTTGGGTGGGGGATTTCCTTTCATTGGGGGAGACTGAGGCCAGTGTGATGGACTTAAAGCTCCCTTTATAACGCTGTACAGATCCGTACCGGTCACGTGAAGTCGTCCTTCATGCGAGCGTTTTGCATTCACAGCTAAGTCGTTGTTAGTGGCGTAAATCTCAAATCAGGAGTGGAGTAAATATATATACTCCACTCCATTGTATATATAGTGTGTTCTATACAATATTATGTTTATAAGACTACACCACAGTACAGTACAATACAATCGCGGTTCTAAGGCAATACTGTGATATTTGATTATACCATTAAATCTCCTGCGATATCTTACAATTTTATCATATACTAGCGTTAATACGTGTGGTTAACGGTTAAAGAGTTAAAAGGTTAAAGCTGAAAATAATCTGATTATCTTTAATGTAATCAGTGATTTTATTATTATTATTATTATTATTATTATTATTTGAGGTTGAAGTCCACGTACATGTCTGTCTTTCTGTACAGCAGAACTCTCTGTCTAACTTATTAATACAAAGAAATGACATTGAGTAAGGTTGAGTATCTTACGCCTTGTTTACACTCCCTGTTCGGTAATCGGAGAGAGAATCACAGATGAGAAATGGAAAAAGTAGATCAGATAAAGATGAAGTTT
>JAQMYL010000039.1:28921994-28935209 GCA_030014365.1 Clarias pachynema
GGATTAATCCTGGACATAAAATACTCAAGTGTAGTAAAAACACACACACACACACACACACACACACACACACACACCATCTAGTGGTGACTTTGTGAAGTGTAAACAATATACCAGTACAGTAATGTGCTTTAATCAGCATGTTTCTAACACACGTGTGCACACACACACACACACACACACACACACTGTACAGGTTTTTGTTTAGTCTGTTAAACGTCACACTGCAAAGCTTTTTAGAAGAGCGTCTGAGTCAAAGTTCTTTAGCGTGTCATTTAAAAAGCTGTTCCTGCTGATAAAAAAATAAAAAAATACATAAAAAAGAGTTTTCTTTTGTTGTAGTTTGTTGAACTCACACTTATTTCACTCCGTGTACACAAGAACACTGGACACTCAGTGGATATTGATTTTTTTTTTTTTTCTTCTTTAGTTTTCAGAATGTTTCAAAAATATGGTCAAGGCTGTGGCGTGTCTTTTATTATATAGCGATTAGATTAGATTCAATAAGATTCAACCGTTTTGTCTTTGTGTAAAGTAAATGTAAAAAGCTAATGAAATGCAGTTAGTTCTGACCGAGAAATCTAAATGGATGAAAGGCGTTCCATGAGTGATGATGATATACAGTAACAGCACTGGGATGTTTAACTACAGTATATGTATCACTTGGTGCCCCAGGTGTCCTACAGTGGTTAATTAGTCGCAGCGTGGGTGAGAGTAGGTCTGTACGGGCTCGAACACAAGGCCGAATCCCAAATCTCTCTCTAACCCCTGATCAAGGCCACTACTTGGTGTGTGGAAAAGGGATTATACATTCTACTTAGTGTACTAGCTTTCCATTTAATGCTATTTGGGATTCAACCCCAGACCTGGAAGTTAATGGACCGTAGCTGATATTCTAACGAGGAATAATAAAGATTTCATCTCGATTAGATTGTTGTTGTAACCGTACACACATTCACCAACCCCTTGCACATAACAGGAATTGTACAGGCATTTCCACATGTTTGGGCGGTTAAAGGAGTTCCTGGGAGGCCGGGGTTTCAGGCGTGAGGCAGGCAGTTTGATTGAGAAGACTTTCTACCTTGATGGTGTCCAAGCACTAGTGAAACACTGGGATGAGTGCATGAGTGTAGCAGGAGATTATATAGAGAAATCAAGGGAGAAGTTTTTACTCTCATAACTGTGTTCTGTTAGTTTACACAATTAAAAGTCCTGGTTTGACTCGAACACCCTTTATAGTTAATCCTCGGTCCTGTGTTGATGTTTTTTGCTATAAATCACTATGATGTCGCACCTCACTGACTCGTGGGTAGCCATTCTGTAAGACTGTGTGTTAGCAGGGGGTGTGTCACGGTGACTACAATATTTTCTTAGCAAATATTTGTTGCAGAACAGACGACTTTTTCTGTGTCCTCCATACTGTATATCTCGGCTGCCTTATTCCTCGTCTTCCATGCTTTCTTTAGGTAATCGTAGCCGGGCCAAGAGGAAAGCCGTTGGAAAGCCAAAATGGTAATTGGACATAAAATCCGGTTAAAGCTGTGCAGTTTAGTATTGTTAAAGAAGTTTATGACTTTGCGTGAGACTTTTATAAAAAGGAGTTTGTAAGCAGTTTTCTCCACTGGCTGTGTGTGAACGTTTTAGACAAGGCTAGGAAGTTGAAACCGTATCGCCAATCTTATATCTTACTTTCAGCCGAAACATGGTATCGGTGCTAAAAAGTGTCTCACCTCGGTGAAAAAGTACATTTTCAGATAGAATCATGTAGCACCATTTCTCATATTACTCGATGCTTCTTATTTCCCGAACCATGCTTCTTTTGTTTTTTTTGTGTGTAAATATGCATAAACATTTATATTGTTATCAGATAAAAAGAAACACATTTGATAAATACAGTTCCGTGCCCTTTTATGTCTGTAGCGTCCGTTACTTTTTTAAATTCAAATCTTCCAACGGTCTTAACTGTCATTCAGGTGAAACTCGGCCAATTTTAGATTTCACATGAAAAAGTGTTTTAATCTAAAATGCAAAATCGTTAAGATATCGCAACATGAATTTGACGTGGTTACGGACACTACAGATTCTTTTTTTTCTTTTTTTTTTTTTTGCTTTTTAAGCTTTTACCAAAAACCAATTTAAGCAACAATTTTACACAATACTGTATGACTGTATGATTCTAGAAGCTTCTACTAATTTTACAATAAATACTCATAAACAAATATGAATAATTTGTATTTTAAATGATTATTGCATGAAGCGAGACAGCATAACATTGAAAAATATATAAAATATAAATATAAAATCATCTCTCCGAAACGGCTGAAGTTGGCAACGTGACCTTTTTTAAGGAAGTGAGATCGGTCACTTCCATGTTGCATAAACTTTAGAAGTAGCTTCTTTTTCTGTAGTATATGTATAACCTAAAAAATTTTATAAAATCAGCACCAATACCATGTTTTGGCCGTATAACATGTCTAATCTGTTTCGGGATTTAATTTTATTTACATTTTTTTTGTGGAAGAAACTTGGGCACAGCTTGCGGGAAGATCCTGCGCTCTCTCTCTCTCTCTCTCTCTCTCTCTCTCTGTGTGTGCGGTAATTAAACTGGCTCGTCTTGGGTGTCAGGCGTAGCTGGAGGGCCAAACTCAGGCACGGGTGGACAGCTGCAGCAGAAACTTGAACCTCTGCTGCCTTCATTCATACTCGACTCCTACTCCACCCTCCCCCCCTCCCCCCTCCCCTCTTCTCCACCTCTACATGACAAAGTCCAGCTCAGCTCCTCTCCTCCACCTCCTCCTCCTCCTCCTCCTCCTCCTCCCCTTTCTGACTCTCCTGTTGCATTTGAATGTGAAAAGCTTCTTATGTGTGGCCGCCTAGCAGTGGGGAAGAGAAAGAGGAGGAGGAGGAGGATGAAGAGGAGGATGGTGGGGGGGTGATCATTAGCAAGAATTTCCACCAGCATGCCAAGTAAAGAAGTGAGCGTTTTTTAATCATGATGATGATATCGGCAGTGATGCAGGATCAGGGAAAAGAAAGGTCTTTTTTTGTTGTTGTTGTTGTTGTTTTTTGTGTGTCACCTTTGAATGATTGTGCACTTCAAGAGAGAAAGAAGAAAAAAAAACAAAAAGGGAGGAGGCTTGTATTGTTCCACAGCAGGGAGGAGGAGGAGGGGGAGAGAGAGAGAAAAAAAATAGGACTATCAGTTCCACTTAGATAACCCCCCACAACGTCATTGGCCCTCTGGCCATGCCGTGACCCCTGGGGCCTGAACTCGGCGGTCATGTGACCAGGCTGAAAGTGACCAGCAGGCTCAACCAGAAGGAGGAGGATCAGAGGGAGACGGAGCTGAGAAGAGAATAGAGAGGACAGGACAGCAGAGGAGAGAGAGAGAGTGAGAGAGAGGAAGGCGAGAGGAGAGAGGACAGAGAGGGAGAGACAGGGAGCGTCATGAGGCCTCAGCCCTTCCCGATGAGGATACACTTATGACTGGATGGCAGGAGAGACATGAGATGGATTCATGGGAAGGTGAGCGGAAAAACAAAAAAAAAAGGGAAAGAACATCCAAGCTTGTGCTGCTGCTCTTGATTTTTTTTCTTGTTGGATCTAGTGTGTGTGTGTGTGTGTGTGTGTGTGTGTGTGTGTTTCTCATAGATAACATCGAGTGCAAAGGTGTTCTCTCCTGCATGTGTGATGTAATACAATATATGAATAATCAGCTGTTACAGGCCTGGTACACTGTATCTGTGTGTGTGTGTGTGTGTGTGTGAGATGGTGAAGAGGGTATTACGTAACAGAGGAAATGTAAACAGCTGGCTCTCTCTCTATGTTGAAAGCTGAGCAAACATCTGACGTAGATGAGTTCTAACGCCGCTAACGGGAAGGGTGTAGTGTTTACATATGACGCTCTGCCCGTGTTCCGTGATGCAACACACATGATGTGTTAAAGTGTGTTTGCGTGTTGGCGGTGTGGTATGCGGGCTGCATCCCATCTGGAAAAGGTTTTCAGTGCAGCTTTGTTCAGGCATTGAGGAATGAGGAGCGGGGGTCAGCAGGACCTGGCGTTCATCTGGCTGGAGAAAGAAAGCACCCCAGACACACACACACACACACACACACACACACACACACACACACACACACACACACACACACACACACACACCCTCCTACTGTAGCCCAAACTTCACCCCTCATTCCTCCCGGGTTTTATCACTTTGACTTCAGTTCCTCCTCAGCTGATCATAAAACCAGCGTCGTAACATTTGCTCGGCTCAAGAACAACAAGAAGGAGAAGTAAACACAAATAACAAAAAAGAAATAAACAAAAACGATAACGCGGTCTCAACACGTACATGATTGTTCGTGTATATGTTAATGTTTAAGTTTTATCCTTTAAGTTTTATGTGGCAAATCTCATATATATATATATATATATATATATATATATATATTAAAAAAATTTTTATTAATTAATTGTTTTGTTTGTTTGTTTTTGGTACATTTTGTTAGGAGTTTCGATCTCTCACTATTTTTTTCCTCTCTCCGCCTTTCAAAACCCAGGCGCGAGCTCGCTTTAATCATTAACGTGATATTAGCCGTTCCCCAACGTGCCGGCGTTAGTCCTATGCTAATTCGATCCCGGCGGCCCGCCCGCGGGGGGGATCGATGTGGCGATATCGTCACGTGACGGTGCGAGGTGTGAAGTGTGTCCCCTCGCTTTGTTTTGTTTTTCTTTTATCCGTTCAGCCTGGAATTGTAACGCGATCTAATCAGAGGTCCTCTCACTGAGGTGCGGGTCGTTAGTTAGTTAGTGAGCGCTCGGAGGAGTGGAATAATGCATAAACAACAACAACAAAAAAAAAAAAAGTGGATTGTTTGTTTTTTAGGAGAACGTGAAGTTTAAATGTGAACGTGGGTCGAGTTAATACGGCGTCAATCGGTGTGGAATATGATCTGAGCGAAAAATACATAGTGTGTGTGTGTGTGTGTGTTTAAGATCCCCTACTGTACAAAGCCCCACCTCCGCTGCTAATCCTATTGAGCGTGCTCGCCCCTGCCCTACTCCTGTGTTATTGTTCCCATCAGGAGGGAGGAGATGAAGATCTCTCAGGGTCTCTCTCTATCTCTCTCTCTCTCTCTCTCTCTCTTTTCCTCTTTTCTATTTTTCTATTTCATCTGTCACTCCTCCGTTCAGGAAGTCATCTTTGGGTGGACCGGGTGGCGAGGAGCTACTGTGTAGGCTGATTTCAATGTGTGTGTGTGTGTGTGTGTGTGTGTGTGTGCGCGTGTGTGCATACTTGTGGGGGAAGGGACTCAAACTTGTTTGTGCGAGTGTGTGTGTGTGTGTGTGTGTGTGGATCAATAGTTGTAGAGAAGGTCTATAGAGCAAGAGAGATAGCAAAGCTGTGTACACTGATGACTGTTTATACATTCATGCTAAAACACACACACACACACACTCACACACACACACACTTTTTGAAATGTAATCCACACACACATCTGATGTCCCTGTAGAGCAAAAGATTTGACATCATCAGGATGGATCGATCGCGTCTCGTGCTTTTAACACAAGACTTGTTTTTGTGTCTTCTGTCGCTACAGCTCGAGTCGTAATCAGACACGCTTCTGGCGTGTAACGTCACACACACACACTCGATATAGAACTACACGTGTCCACGCATCCTTCACCAGGAAACAGTGTGTAGAGAGATGTTATATTCTTCTCATTCGGATTGTGAGGCGCGTTTTAGGGAAATGGTGCTGTTTTAATTATTGGCACCCTTCGTCAGGGTTTTTAAAAAAAAACGTTTTTTTTAACATTCTGAAGCTTATAATCATAGAATCTACTTATTTTGGCTGATGATGGTTTCGATAACTAAAGAATGATGATACAAGTATATGGTGTTAGGGTTAAGTTAGGGTGAACGATATGGCAAATATATCAACTCACGAGACTCGAAGATATTTCTATGATACTTGGTATGTATATGATACGTAATGATTACAAAAATATATGAAAAAAGGAGACTTAAGTCAGTTTATAAAAAAATAATAAATCAATAAATAAAACAACCCACAACTTTAGAATGTCCGTCATATGCTAAAACGTTATTGCGACATCGTGTATCACAATATCAATACTGCATGGTTGTATCGCTGGTCCCTTGTTGTTTTGCACAGAATCTTTTACATAACGTTAACATCACTGCCATGAGACTTGAACAACACTGATGTCCCAGTAAGGTCGTCCTGTCCGGTCCGATACCACAGGAAACCCCCCGATACCCCCCCCTCCCCCTCAGCATTAAAGAAAAGCGATAGAAAGCCACCTAAACACCCCAGGCGCCCCACATACTCACTGCTGTATGTGGCAAAATGTTCAAGGTTGTTGATCTGCCTTTCCGAATTCCCCAGATGTCAATTCCATCGAGCGTCCACGGAATGCGCCGGGTCAACAAGTCCGATCCACACAGGCCCCGCCCCGCCAATTACAGCACTTAAAGGATCTGCTGCTAACGTCCCGGTGCCAGATACCACAGCACACACACCTTTAGGGGTCTCGTGGAGTCCTGGCCCGAGGGGACGGAGCCGTTCCGGTGGCACATGGGGAGCAGCCTGCACACACCCAATAAGGGCTCCGTGTCGGTTTTAATGTTATATAAAGTTAACAGTTGTGATCTCTGCGGCCTCCTGCGTGACGTTGTTGTTTTGTGAGTTTTCGCTACCAATGCTAAAATTGCCGAGCTTCCCAGACCACTTAAACGTAGACGGTTTAGGGTAATAATTCTACCCTGGGATTACATTTTCGCCTCCTGTATCACATCCTCGAGTGCTGTAGTTGTGTATTAAAATCACACACACGCATCACATTTCACACCAGCCCTCCAAAACCTTGGAATTGTGCTTGTTTGTAGAACACGTCCAGACTTTGGCCTTCATATAAACCTCTACTTTCTCTCTACTTTCTCTCTCTCTCTTTCTCTCTCTCTATCTCTATCTTTCTTTATCCTATAGACCAAAAAAACCCCAGAAATTCCAAGACGGCAGATCAAAGCGTGTAGCGTGGCAGCACAGAGCTCGTGCTGGAGATAAGACCGAGAGAGGTTTAGCAGGACGGTCTGGAGGATTAAAACCCAGGGTTATCTGTGTGATTGCTGATCAATAAGAGTCGAGGGCGATCTTGCGATGTTTGCACGTATTCCGCGTATTGATCGGGACCGTAATAGCTAAAAAAAAAAAAAGTCCAAACAAGCAGAAAAAAACCCCTCGCTCGTGGAATACGCTCCTGTGCAGAAAGACTCGGGTTCTGGTTTGGCCTGGATGTTAAGCTAAAGAGCTACGTTCCAGCTGTTCACTGTTGAAGAAATCTAAGCCCAGCTAGTGTGTAAATAAGAGCAGGTTTCTCAAACAACCAGGCCGCCTGATGATAAGCCGAATGTTTTAAACAACCGACCTGCAGTGCTGTGCAAAAGTATTTGTCCCCGTTTTGGAAAAGGTGGATAGAATGGAATGGATTAGTCCTGTGGAAAAAATCCTCAGCTTGGAAAGTTTATTTATTTATTTTTTTACACAAATGATTTTCATATTGGAAAAGCCCCTGTATATGAGGTTTCAGATTTATGTGCATGTTTAGCGATGCTTTCTTATTAAACATGGAGCTCTCCTTTTAACACACATACAGCATATAGAAGTCTGGATCCATGGACAAGCCGATACCAAGGGTAGCTTAGTGGTTACGCCATTGGACTGTTGGTCAGAAAAGTCCCGGTTTCAAACCTCCAAGTTGCCCCTGTTGGGCCCTCGAGCAAGGCCCTCAACTTTCATTTTGCTCAGATGTGTAAAGAGATAAAAATGTAGGTCGGTCTGGATAAGGTCATCTGCCAAATGCTGTAAATGTGTCACCAGTTAACGTTACTCATGTGATAAATTCCTGCTTTAGTGCTTTAGATCGTTCTGATTAACCCCTGACTACAGACGAGCCCAAAAAACAAAAAAATTAACGTGAATGATCCAGATTTTTGCGTCTGCCCCGTATATACTCCGTCTGTTTAAAGGAGCAAGCTTAAAACTGTTTAAAGCTAACAAGGGAATTTCTGAAATCCTTGGGGGGGGGGGGGCAAATACTTTTTTTCTCAGCACTGTATGCAAGCACAGAAAAACAAAAGCCAGCTGACTTCATTAACAAATGCTAATGAAAGAAGCTGAGACGGTTTCTGCACTCAGAGAGAGAGGGGGGGGGTGAGGGGAGGTTGGGGGGGGGGGATCAGGGCTTTATTATGCAATCCTCAGCTTTGGGCCAGTCTGAAAAATAAATAATAATAAAAGGTTGTAGCTTAAAAGGTTTAAAGACATTTCAATAGAATAATTTTTCTTAAAAGCGTCTTCATATTTCCAGGTGAAATCTCACATATTAAAGTAAAAAAGACGATAAACAAGTGTAAAAGTACAGCAGTGCTGGAACGCTCCATTCCCAACTTTAAACAAGTTTTATTTAAATTTTAAAAAACTCACCTTTCTATCTCTCTCTGTGATAGATCCCATCCTCCATTTTCTAGCCGCGCTCCTACATCAGGTCTTCCCATCCTCCGCGGCGAATGCGCATTAGCATAAGCTCCCCCCCCCCGCGTCAGTAATAACAATGGTATCGTCCTCCTCCTCCCAGCTCTATTAGTATTAGGTTTATTTATATGTTTATTAACCTGATGCAAATTTCTGTTACTAGTAAATCAGAAAAAATTTTTATTAAATGTGCAAGGTCGAACGCTCCACACCAGCAGAAGTTCTTTTTTTTTTTTTTTTTTTTTAATGAAGCGTAAAAAACTAATAAAATTTTTTATGTTAAATACAATTATGCAGCTAATATAAAAGCCAGAAAGTTATAGTGTTATTCCAATTTATGTTTATAAACGAACCAAAAAACAGGTCTTGCTTTCATTGTTAATTTTACGTTTAAGGTTATTTACAGTTAAAATGAAGCCGCTCTGTGTGAATCTGCTGCCACTTCAGGATAAAAGTGTGAATTTCATATATAATAATATAAGGTAATATAATATTAAGTATCTATAAAGAGCTTCTGATTTAATAAAACAACATGTAAAGTGTTTACTATATATACAGTACCGTGTGTGTGTGTGTGTGTGTGTGTGTGTGTGTGTGTCGGAAACACCAACAGCTGTTGTGCAACAGCGGTGTGTAAAAAGTGCTGATCTGGCAACTCCCACTCCTGCTGAAGTTTGGAATGAAACCAGGCCTGACCTCCAGCTAACAATGCACAATTTAATAGAACCAGTAGGGGGTCTGAGCAGTGTGTGTGTGTGTGTGTGTGTGTGTGTGTGTGTGTGTGTGTGTATAGGGAGGGATATACAGCCCAAGGCAAAGGGTTCAAGATGAGGATGAATGCTGCCTTTTGCAATCCCCTTCCTTTCCTGGTGCAAAAACCTGTTGTTTGTTTGTGAGCATGTGTGTGTGTGTGTGTGTGTGTGTGTTTTGTTCCTGCTTATTACAACAACAAAAAAGTGCCAGATTAATCTTATAAATTAAATATAAGCCCCCTTTTAAACTCCACTCACTTTTTAGAAATGTGTGTGTGTGTGTGTGTGTGTGTGTGTGTGTGTGTGTGTGTGTGAGAGAGCGCGTGACAGGGCAGCCTGAGACGGAGGCGGGCCTCATGAGGTGACGCTGTGGGATCAAGTGGGTGAAGGTGTGAGGGAACTCCAGGTTTATATGGTGGCCATGCACTTGAAAGAGAGGGGCGACAAATTTGGCCAATCAAAGAGGCCTGACGTGTGAATAAAGGAAGCCGGCGTCGAGGGCGCCGCTCTCCCGCTCTAGGAAGTCGGCCATTTCACGTAGGCCGGCCGGTTATTTACGATCACGAATGCATCCTGCATAACAGTACTCGCGCTGTAAGAGCCAAGCAAATGGTCTGCCGAGGAGGGAAGTCAATGTTACTGTAAAGCATTTGGACTCCTTTTAATGACAATGAGAGTAACACGGGCTCTTCAAACAGCGTTTATAACACGTATGTTACACGTTTGGGTGTTTCGTGGACTTAACTTACGAGACTTAACACGACCATGTACAGTGCTGTTTTTTTAAGCAAAGGGGGTGAATACTTATGCAATCACCACAGTTGCATAAACAGTTATCCGAGGAACTGTTGGGGGAGTGAATACTTATGCAATTAGCTCTAAAAACTTGACTGAAAAGGGGAACATTTTGACCCGGTTTGACTCGAACCCGCCCTGTGTGTGTGTGTGTGTGTGTGTGTGTGTGTGTGTGTGTGTGTATTGACCCAATTTTTGACTTGGTCAATCCGAAAAAAAATAAATAAAATGTTGTACTTTATAGAATCGTTTTCTTAAAAGTGTGTTCACATTTGCAGGTGAAATATAACATATTATGGTTAAACAGCTTAAGTGTATGAAGAGAAACAAGAGGTGTAGAGGAACGAGTGGAAAAGTGCAGCAGTGCAGGAACACTCCCTTCTCAACTTAAACTAATTTTATTCAAATGTGAATGAGAGACAAAAAAGAATCCCATCCTCTAACCTGCAACCTGTGTTAAGTCTTTTTTTTTTTTTTCCTTTAAGCAAAGGAGGGTAAATACTTATGCCATCATAACAGTTGCATCCAAGAAAGTGACCGGGGGTGCGAATACTTATGCAAATAGCTCTTAAAACCCTAATTCACTAAATATACACAGCAAAAAAAAAAAAATGAAGGGAACACTTCAGTATTGGTGTTCGAATCAAACTGGGACTAAGAAATATTTACTCCTTAAAGCTACTGGTTAACAGAATCACACACATTGTGGATTCGCCACTTTGCCATAAAAAAAAAAAAAACACGGCTTAAATAATTTTTATTCTGTTCCGTTTCTCCGCGCATTAGCTTTACAGACTGAGACTAGCTTCCCCTAACCGCGTCTAGCATCACAAGTTCTGATCTGTGGCTTGTGTGTAATGAGGGCGTGTGTCAGTGGTGACCTCTGGAGGGAGATTTCATCCGTTTTCCAGTTGGATTTATCCGATATTAAGTATCTGATATTAAGTATCCGTATCTGTGTGAGCGTTTTATCGTCTAAAGACTAACTGGAGCAGATGAGTGACTTCAAGTGGAACGTTAATTTGTGATACAGCGATCAAGCTGCCGCATGGACGCATTTCGAAATACGTGTCGCATATGTAAAGCCTCATGCGGCAGCGCGCCTTATTCGCAACTGTTTCTTTTTCCACGCGGGAGTTGATGTGCCTGTAAATGAAGAAAGGAAAGCCCTACTGAGCAGCAGCATAAGACTAATCCATCATTCTTTGTGTGGCCGGATCCCGGCGGCTCCTGCAGGGCCGGTACAGTGCCTTCTCTCTCTCTCTCTCTTTTTTGCCTCGGGCATCTCAAAGCCCCACACATCCACATTCACATGGTAATACACTGAAAAGCCTTTTATTTTTCCCCTCTCCTTCCCCGAGCTCGTTCATTCATTCATCAGCGAGACGGAGCAGCAGAGATTAATCCTTAATGTTTTTTTCGCAGGTAGCGAAATTCCTCACGCTTTGGTTTTTTTTTTTAGTCTTGTTTGCTATCAGACTAAACAAAGTCCGCGGAGAGGGGAGGGAAGAATCCCCGAGACGCTTTGCGGCGGCACTCGCACCCGGGCCGCGCTACCTCCGGTGCACTGCTGACCCCGAGAAGGCCCGCGCGCTTACAAAAGAGAGAGCTCCGCAGCGGGGCTTTTCAGAGCCACTGTAATCGTACTGTCTCATACAAGAGTAAAATGGCATGTCAGATGGGTTGAATGGCCTGTTCTTGACTCCGCTGTAACGACAGGACCGAGGAACTCCCTCTCATACGGAAGGAGAAAAGGCTCTGGGCCATGACCCTGCTTTTATGACTTGAACTCTTCGTTAATAGCCCCCCAGCCCCGGCAGTTGACCCCGCTGCATTCTCCAGCAACTCTGCAGCTTTTTTATCCCTCTCTCTCTCTCTCTCTCTCTCTCTCTCCTCATGTTTAACGTCTGGATTTCTCTTCCCTCTCCGGGATCTCCCTAACGCCGCCCTAACCGAGTCACCGATTGCCGTCTCTATAATTCCTTTCCCCTAATCACACGTCTCGATCATTTCTTCAAAGTAACGTCTTCTCCCGAGTGACGCGTGCATCCGCGCCGCTCCCCGAGACTCCGCGGGGGGTCGAGGCTCCAGCAGGCCGCCGAAAGCGCTCGGTAAGCGATCTCATTGAAGGATGAAGAGAGCGATAGCGATGCAGGGCTCGTGTTTCCGCCGCTCTGGGTTTGAACCCCATTCCTGCCCAGTCAGCCGCGACGCAGCGGCCGAGAGCAGCCGGCACGTTCCCCCCCCCTCGGCAACACGCCGCTCAGAGCATCCACGCCGCTCGCCCATCTGCTCGCGGCCTCGCTCGCTGGAAGACTACTTCTTCCCACTTTTTTCTCGCCCCCTGAGTATATTCTTTTAAAAATGTTTTTTTTTTTTTTTTTAATTGGGAAAATATTCCATGAATGTCAAATGTTTCAAAAGTTTTCAATTTTTAAATCATTTCCCTCTGTGCATGTATCGTGCTGTAGCTGCTGAAGGTTGCCGGGATTAAACCTTCACATTTGGCTCATTAGGGTGTTTGGTGAAAGATTCCACTAGGGAGAGTCATCCAGACTAAAGTATGGCTCCTGCTTCACTATGATTTAGCAGTATGTGTGTGTGTGTGTGTGTGTGTGGAGGTGTGTGTGTGTGGAGGTGTGTATGTGACCTCTGTGGCTGTGGCTCCATGGCTTCAGGTGGAGTGCTAACCATATTTCTCTCCTCTGTGTGTGTGTGTCTGCATAGTAGATGACCAGGCTGAGCAGCGCTCCTGCCTCATCTGCGGAGACCGCGCCACCGGACTGCACTATGGCATTATTTCCTGCGAGGGCTGCAAGGGCTTCTTCAAGCGCAGCATCTGCAACAAGCGCGTGTACCGCTGCAGCCGCGACAAGAACTGCGAGATGTCGCGCAAGCAGCGCAACCGCTGCCAGTACTGCCGCCTGCTCAAGTGTCTACAGATGGGCATGAACAGGAAAGGTGAGACGTGAGCCAATGTGTGTGTGTGAGAGAGAGAGAGAGAGAGAGAGAGAGAGAGAGAAAGATTTTGAATATTGGAATATGGGTCTAGAATTCTAGAAGTCTTACTTTGGCACCTTAGGAAGAACCATAATAAAAAATGATT
>JAQMYL010000039.1:28965715-28995700 GCA_030014365.1 Clarias pachynema
TGAGGATGGGTTCCCTGTTGAGTCCGGTTCCTCTCAAGGTTTCTTCCTATTACCATCTCAGGGAGGTTTTCCTTGCCGCTGTCGTCCTCGGCTTGCTCATCAGGGACAATCTTGTCATTTTGATTCATACACATTCACATTTCATACTCTCACTCACTCACCTTCTATACCGCTTTATCCTGTATTCAGGGTTACAGGGACCTGGAGCCTATCCCAGGAGGCTTAGGGCATGAGGCAGGTTAAATTTGTGTAAAAATCAGCCAGTAAACATTAGTGATATTTAATCGAATCAAAAGTCACACTGCTGAAAAATTTAATCAAATCGAATCATTAGTCTAAAGCTTTGTTCACTGTTTAATATTTGGGCAAAATCATTGACTACATCTTTAATTCCCAGAAGTCTACATTCAGCAGACGACCCTTATCCAGGGCGACTTACATTTTATCCCATTATACATGTGAAGAGTTGAGGGTTAAGGGCTTTGGTCGACCTTCCGAATCTTTATACAATGCCCTAACCACTGAGCTACCCCTGACACTACAAAGTTTTGTTGTTTTTTTTAAGTTGTTTGGATGTTTTTAAAGCACATTTTTCTTTTTTGCACAAGTTGATGTTAAATACATTGCACGATGAGCAATACATATCCTGTGATGTTGTACAAATTTATATTTTCTACTTTTCTAAATTAACTCTCTAACAACACACTTATCTCTATAAACTGCTTGTACTGTATATTTCTCACTGCAGGATGCAGGCCACGCCCCCAAAATCTTATATATATCTTATATTATATAATAATTCGTGCATTTAGCAAGAAGAAGGAAACACGGCTAACATGAGCAGCATCCGTCACAAACTGTGCCATGTCATGACCCTTATCCAGAGTGCTGGGTGAAGCTGAGGCGGCTCCCTCGTCCCCTCATGTGGATCAGTGCTAATGAGTTTACACTGGTCTCTTTATTCAGAGCTAGCAGTATAAGAAGAATAAGATGAAAGACTTCCGCTGTTGCTCTGCTAGATGCGAGTTCTCTTCTTGAGTACCTCTAAGTGCCATCTTCCGTGGATAGGATTTCCTCCTGCACTTCGCTCCACACTGTTTTTGTACTAGTAGCGTTCTGGAAGGATGTTGCACCTTTGCAGCAGAGTGATAAAAGGAAAGAGAGACTTATCATTCGACTATTTTTATTTTCAGCACTCAATCTGATGTCCTGTAGCTTCTCACATTAATATTAATAGCCTCCACTTTGTTCATTTGTTCCTAAGCCCAAACCTCTTAGAGCTTGACAAAGCCACTTACACCAGAGTACCGTGGACTCCTGCTTTCTGATTGGTCAGAAGGTGTTGAGTAATTTTTGATAACAGCAGCACTGACTGTAGCGGAGCTAGACATTTGAGATTTCTGTAAAGAGACACTTATTTAACGTTTATGGAAGGAGTCTCCAGTGTCAGCGCTAAGAGCAGTGGTTCTCAACCCTGCACCTACTTCCATGTTTTCACCGCTCCTTGCAACCCTGATTTAACTAATCAGATGAATTATAATGAAAAGACTAAAATGTGCAAGACAGCAGAGCGAACCAGCATCGAGAACCTCCATTTTGAGAACATAAAAACAGATTTATGGAAATATATATTTGTATATATTAATGAGGTTCACTGGCGGTTAACAAGCAAAATGTCTGCCGTTTTATCAGAGTTTCTCAAGGCACGACCTCATACTGCAAACTACTCCTCTTACACATTACAGGATCTTGGCTGGGAGTTATTGCCTCATCCCCTGTACAGTCCTGACCTCGCTCCAATACATGTGTGGGGACATTGAAGGAGTTCCTGGGAGGCCGGTGTTTCAGATGTGAAGCATGGCTCAGGCGTACTATGAAAACTTTCTACCTTCATGGTATCCAAGCGCTAGTACTGTAAATCACTGGGATAAGTGCATTAGTGTAGCAGGTGATTATATAGAGAAATAAAGGGAGTTTTTACTCTCAGAACTGGGTTCTGTTATTCTGTACAATGAAAAGTTTTGACTCCTGGTTTGACGCGAACGCCCCTTGTAGAAACAAGTCATACTATTTAATAGTGTACATCATGCAGACTATAGATAGTTTTCATTTACTTTGTTTCCATTCAGGTCATTAGGTGCATCTGCAATTTGTACACTAATCCATCCATTAATTAAACCAGCTGATTGTAATTATTGTAAATGTTTTGAGAGCTACAGAGAGAGAGAGCCAGAATACATGGCATATGGCGACTTAATACTTTCGGCCAACACTGTAGATCTATCCTGGTGTTAGATATTTACTGTAGGATATGTGTGTGTGTGTGTGTGTGTGTGTGTGTGTGTGTGTGTGTGTGTGTGTCCATACTTGTAAGCCTGCACTACCTACCGGCTCGTTGTGGCCTTGGCTCTGTGGGGGATGATGGATGGATTCTGCTGGCAATATTTCGAACCAGCTGCCGCATGATAGCGCGAGGACTCGAACCCCGGATTCACCCAGCACCGCTCTTAATCCAGAGACCGAGCTGAGCCTTACGTCCGGCGTCAATGAAAAGTCTAAAGATGAACTCAGGCACCGAGGGAGGAAGTGTGGAGCCTCTTCCTGTCAGTAATAAATAATCTGCTGCTGCTTTAGTCAATATATTTATACTTTTTATGAATCCAAGGCCGCGAGTGGCATTGTCCTTGTGATTGCCAGGACTGTGCCGTATCTCCATTGTTTACTGATGGACAAAGCAAAGTGCCCCGAAATGGTCTGAGACGGGAACCGAGCACGCGGGCGTGTGTGACTGTGTGTGTGTGTGTGTGTGTGTATGCGTATGTGTACACACAACATTATATTGTGTTCCGTGTTTGTGTATGCGCGTGTGTTGCTGTTTAAGGTCACCAGTGTATTCAATAATGGAGCGCTGTTCTGTTCATAGTGACCTGAGAACACACACACACACTCACACACACACACACACACACACAAATAAACAGTATACAATACACATGCACACATAGATATATAGTACAATACACACACACACACACACACACACACATGGATATACACATGCATCTGCGCATTTGCAAAAGTATTCACCCCCTCTGGAATTGATCTGCTTTATCTGAATAACACACACACTCAGATATTCCTCCTGTCAGTATGTTTATTGTAAACTCATGTTCACTTCCACTCAATTACCGAAGATAATGATTTAATTACCTCCTCAGCCAGGAGTTCAGATCCAGATTCAAATCCAACACTGGAAAGAAAATGCAGCGTGGATATGAGGATGTGATTGAAACTCTATGTGTGGTGCAGTAAAGCTTAATTAACACCATACTGGAAAACATGGTGACGCCAATTCCCCAAATCTGCAGGAAAGCCACCAAGCACGGGGAAAACATGCCAGGAATGGCCACCCTGCGGCCTGGTTGAAAGAGGTCATTAAACACTGAACATTGCATAAACACTGTGCAAGCTGATGAAACAATATAAAAGGCTAATTAATTAACTCATGTTTATGAATTAATACACCAGCGGAGGTGTTAAATCAGGCCTGTAAAAGCTAATTCGACACAGTCTTCAATAAACAGTGTTTATTTACCAGTGTGACATTTACAGCATTTGGGAGACGCCCTTATCAAGAATAACTTACATTTATCGCATTACACATATATGCAGTTTAGGGTTAAGGGCCTTGCTCAGGGGCCCGACAGTGGCAGCTTGGTGGTACTGGGGTTTAAACCTGGGACCTTCCGATCAGTAGTCAAATCATCCTTAATCCCTGAGCAGGAGGTAATTCACCTTCACAAGACCTGATTCAACCCTGTTCCTATTCATTCCAGATCGTAAAATCTAATTCACATGAGATAACTGAACTGTTGATTCTTCACTGAGCGCTGGACATTGTGGGTGTGATTTTGTTAATGCAACTCCGTGTTAACTTATCACTCAAGGAGCTATACACTGTAGCTGTTAATGCTGCATGTGTTGAGTGAACTGTTTCTGATTTCTTAAAGCTCTGAGCAGTTGTAGTTTTTTTCTTTTTCATCACTCCTGTATCCTGTAGAAAGACTGGCGAGGGTCTGGAACCGATCCTAGGAGACTTAGGGCACAAGGCAGGGTAGACCCCGGACAAAGTCAAAGTGCCAATCTATCGCAGGGCGAACACACACATACACACATAAACACACTCATTGTGTGATAATTAAATGAGTTTAATATTTGTAATAACTTGATAGAACACCATAAACTTAATATTAATGGTAAGTAATATGGCTGGTTCATTTGTCGTTGCTTCTAATAAACACTCAGGGTGCTCGGGCACGTCCTCAGCAGGCAACAGATGTGTGCGTGTGTGTGTGTGTGTGTGTGTGCTTTCACTATCAGCAGTGATGTTTTAGTGAAGAGAGGTCAGAGGAATGCAGCAAACAGCCAGCACGGAGTCAAAGCACAGGGCTGATGTCTGCTGCAGCTCCAACGTTCCACCCAACACACTGCCTGCAGATCACCACACACACACACACACACACACACACACACACACACACACACTTATGCACGCACAGCTGCTCTAACCTTGGGACGAAAAAAAAAAAAAAGATAGCGCCACCATCATTCTGTCTCTCTCACACACACATACACACCTCAGTTACAATCCACGCTCGGCTCATTACCAGACAGAGAACAGCATTAGGCTCGGTGTAGACGGGTATTAATCCACAGGACTGAGTGTGTATGGTAAACTTCTTCCAGTGTTCAGACTCACTTAACCACTCAGCTATAGAAGCGAAACACAAAGTCGAGCATTCATCTCACCATCACGCTGAACCTTGTGATGTTCTAATTTCATTACAGTATTTCATTCAGGTTCCTTTATGATGGATTCACGCCGCTTCACTTTAGTACAACTTAACGTACTTTACATCCACCTTAATCATCTATATATAAATATACATAGTCCAGGTAAAGTGCACAGTGATGAATGTTAACCATATATGTTTTATACAATGAGGAAAGAAAGGAAGTCAAGACACAATAGGTTTTAAAGCACTTCTCAAAACAAATAATGTAGATTTTCATCCTCCTGATTGAGCACTAAATATCATAAAATGCACCAAAACATATATTTAATTCAAGTATTTAATATTATAATGTACATGCTTAAAAATCATTTCGACTCAAGTTCTCAGCAACGCCCTGTGTATTATTTAGAAATTTTAATGTTTTCCTTCTTTGCAAGAATTAAAATTAAATACTTTTGTTAATTAAACACTCACACTTACTGTTAATTACAATGTTTATCTAAGACTGAAAAAGGTCAAGTTTTTTTTATATGGTGTTTAACTCTGCAAATATCAATTCAACACTTTGGGTATTTAGAGTTCAAACAATCACTGTAGATGTTCACTGAATGCTACAAGAGTTAATCTATTGTTAATGTGTTCACTCAGGTGTCCTTATTCAACACTGTGAGTATTAGTTGAACACCGAACACTAATTTATTACTGGAAATGCTAACCACCGAAAGCATTAACACTGTAAAAGCAAATCCAATACTGTAAGGATTAATTAAAATGTGTTAGTTCAACAATAAAAGTACAAGTTTATTCAACACTAACAAAAGCTAATTCAACACAGTTAAAGGAAATTTAATCAATCTATTGTTTAATTAAACTGTCCCAATCCACCAATGTAAGAATTAAATTAACACTGTAAAAAGAATTTCAATAATATGTGACTGAATTAAATGATTGTAAGTGTTAATCAAGACTATAAAAGCTAATTTAGTGTGCTATATTGGTATTTAAACGGTGCTAATTCACCACTGTATGTGTTAATTCAACACTGTAAAAGATAACACACCACTGTAAATGTTAATGCATGCCTGTAGGTATTAATTCAACAACATGGAAGCTAATTAAACACTTCATGTGCTGTGTAAATTGACATTTTTAATTACTGTAAGAGAAAATTCAACAGATTTTAATGTAACACTATAGATGCTAACCCAACACTGCATGTGTTTAGTGACCTGTCTGAAGTAGCTTTTATAGAGGTAATTAATTTCAATGTTACTGTAAATAAACACTAAATTCATTTTAGTATTTAATATTTACTCATTCCTTTAGTATTCTCTATTTGACATGAGCTTATTTAGCTTTTTGTATTTCCAAACCATGTGCTTATTAAGCAATAACTACAAAGACAGCACAGCACAATGATTGGCCAATTAAAGATTCAACCATGGTTTCTTTTTTTCCTTAAAAAAAAAAATAAATAATAATATATATTTTTTTTCTGAAAGAAATTTTTTTACTTTATGAAATGAACACAGTATGTTTACACCATTTATGGTGTTTTATTAAACTGTCACACAAAAACATGACACTTAAAGGACCATTCATGAAAAAAAGACATGGTTGTTCTTTGGTATAAAATGAAAAAAAAAAACACATGAAAACGTTTGGATGAAAAACATGAAAAAGTTTAAGAGTTTATAAAGTTTATACACATTTAAGCATCAAATAATGTAAAATCATCAACAATTCATCATAATGTACTTGAACAGTGTTATTTTTCACATTTGTCACAAAGTAATATCGCATTTCATGTAAAAACAATCTTGGAAAAAAAATTTAAAT
Source organism: Clarias pachynema (assembly GCA_030014365.1). Lineage (NCBI taxonomy): Eukaryota > Metazoa > Chordata > Actinopteri > Siluriformes > Clariidae > Clarias > Clarias pachynema. Next base: position 28,972,351 of record JAQMYL010000039.1, read on the forward strand.
ATAAAAAAAGCATTCAGGTAAAATGTGTGATTTTATTTTAAATGTGACATATTTCAAATTTTTTAAATCACTTCATGTCATAGTCTGAAGGCCGAGTTTTTTGTGTTTTATTTTTAGAACACAACATATGATTTAAATGATTATTTTCACACATTTTGTCATGGCTTGGCATGTCAAAAATGCTTCAAGTATGCAAAAACAGGTTAAATAAAAAGTTCCCCAATACTTATACCTCTGTAATTTCATGTCAAGGTCTCAAGCCTTTGTTAGCTTGTGTTTATTATTATTATTATTATTATTATTATTATTATTATTATTATTTACTTTTGGGCAAATTGGTGTTTTTTTTTACATGTAATTTCACATATGTTAATTCCCCTTTCATTTCATATGAATATTTGAACATAAATCACACATTATGGTTTCCAGACTGGTATGTGTAATGTAAAAATATTTTTTTTATTCAATGATTTATTTTGTGTTGGCCAAAGTGTTTAGTTTATTTAAGGTTGTATAGGAGCAAGACAAGTCCAGTTAAAAAAAAGTAATTAAAAAGAAAGTTCATGTGTGTTAAATCAGTATTGAAGTGTTCATTCAAACCTCTAGGATTTGGCAGAAGAGCATCATCATCATCATCATCCTCCATCTCCAGTGTGTGTGTGTGTGTGTGTGTGTGTTTGAGTGAGTGAGGAGTCACATGAGTGTGTGATGTCCAATGACGGCGCCTCCGCTCGCCGCCCGGCGCATAAATCGGACGCGCTCACACACACACACTCAACATGGGTGAGCGGAGACGGTGCAGCAGCTGAACACCGGCTCACACACACATACACACACACCATCTCCGTCTCCATCTCCGCTCACACGTGTGTGTGCGTGCATGAGTGTGAATGTGTGTATGCATGTATGTATGTGTATGTACTGTATATATGTGTGTGTGCACATCTGGACTGGTGCGGAGCTGCTGAGGAGCGTCGCGGTCTTTTTCTACACACTCCCCACACACACTGAGTCAAATGCTGGAGGCGCAAAGTAAAGGTAAGAACATCACCGAGTCAGATCAAATCCAATCAGATCGAAACTGAAACGAAAAATACGATTTAAAAATTAAAACAAATATATATCAGTCATATATTTATACACTATATATGATTGATGTCTTTTACATAATTCTAATTGTGAACATTATTCTTTATATTTGTATTATTCATCATCTTTGTAATATACTTTCTGCTAAAAAACAAAACAAAAAAAACAATAGCAAAACACTCTTGTGCTTTTCGGATTCGATGTGACATGATTTCCCAAAGACTATTTTCCCGAAGAAACATGAAATATAGGCCTAGTTTATGAAAATGCGTGATGACATGCGTGACCCACTTCTTGTTTTACGTTATATTATATTAAAAGTTATTTTACATTGTCACGCGACGCCTTTATTTTTAAATATAATATGAAACATTTTATCAATATTGTGTAACAAAAAATATGCGTAGTCCCACATTTTTAAACATAAAAGTGGATAAAAATGTTTTATAACCTTTATAAGAGCTTCATTTTTTAAAATCTAAATATTGAAATAAATTAAATTGCTGAAACGATCAGGAAATGTTTAGTGACGTTTAATGTTCATGTTATAATCTAATATTACGCTCATGTAGTTATTAATTTTTATTAGATAAAATAAAATAAAAAATGCGTCATGAAGTTGTTTTGCGGGACTCGTTTAAACTAAATGTGATTTTAGTCAAAAGTAACAATTCTGTTACTTCAATATATAATTATATAGGAAACGGTTAGTTAGCTTGATTATTATTGTTGTTGTTGTTGTTGTTCTTTTCAAATTAACGAGATTATTATTATTTTTATTTTATTATTATTATTATTATTTAGCACTTAATCAAGTTTAAGAAGGTTTTTGATTAATGCAAACGTATTTCAATTGTTTTGTTTTGCTAATGTTAGTTCAGGAGTTCAGTATGTTTCCTGGTGTTACTAGTTAAATAATAACTAGTAAAAAAAAATTATGAAGAAATTACAGTTAAACATCAAAGCGTTGGGAAATGTATAAAACAAGTTGCTGTTCAAAGCAAAACAAAACAAAAACTTCTAAATGTGTCACTAAATGTGCCTTCCCTGTGTGAGGATAAAATTGTGCATTTTTCTATTTGTGGCTTTTTACTTGTGAAATATATGTTGTTTGAAAAGATATTTAAGACATATTTATAATGCCTTGATATATATTTAATAGTGTTAGATTGAATGAAGAATAAAATATAAACAATTGAGACGTTTAATTTTATATGCCAAATTGCCCATACTTACCCGCGTTAAAACGACATTAATGACTTAATTGACGTCAGATCTTTTTAATCCACAATGACCTTGATCAAATAATGCTTAAACTCTCTCTCTCTCTCTCTCTCTCTCTCTCTCTGACGTCGAATATCGTAGACGCCCACATAGTCTACCTGAAGATATATAATATAGGAATAATTGTAGCTTAATATCTAAACAGACATTGGGGTACAATGTCAAATTGGGGTACAAACATAAAACAAAATTTCCAAAATTTCCAAAATAATCTTCGATATCAATGTAATGACTGGATTTAATGGATTATTAATCTAATTGCTTGCGCCATTTTTACGGCAAAATCTCGGACATCGAATACCACACTGCCGCGTGTTGTGTATATGTATATGTACATTTATATTCATATTTTAATATCATAAAGTAAAATTTTGTGAGAGTAGAAATACTACGTCCTGTATAATACACATGCATTATACAGGACGTACAGTGTGTTTGGCTGAAAGTCTATTCGATGCAAACACAGTGATATCGACTTTCCGATCAAATCGCTCGGGTCCTGTTTCCATTAAATACACCAATTAAATGTATTATTCGGCATTGCGCTAGGGCATGCTAGTTGTGTGTGTGTGTGTGCGTGTGTGTGTGTGTGTTTGTGTATGTAGTGGGGGTTAAGTGGACGTGCTTGCAAACATCCCTAACACCTGAGCTTTTTATTGAAAGGGTGCACGAGTACCTCGTTAGGTCCTCTTGAACAGACGTGAAAGTGTGTGTGTGTGTCTGTGTGTGTGTCTGTGTGTCTGTCTGTCTGTGTGTGGTTCAGAGTTCTATACTCACTGCACATGTCGGTCTGCAACATTTATAGATTTAACCTAAATAAAATGTTTTATTGCCTTTTACATTTTATGAAATAAAATGAGGTAATTTTGATTATATATCTCTAATACATCTAAGTTATATATAATTATGGATTATATAAAATTATGTTATATATAATTATGGACCAATTAGTATTTTATGTTGTTGCTAAGACTACTAGGAAAATGTGGCCATGCTGTCATTAATGCATTCTGTCGTGTTGTATTTTAATATATTATTTTTAATAATCACGTTAAATTATTAGACGGTTATATAAGCAAGTATATAGTAAGTAAGTAAGTAAATAAGTAAGTAAATATATTTTTTGTGTGGATAATAGGTTGTGGGATTATTTATTTATTTATTTATTCATTCATTGAACAGTTCTAGTCAACAATCTAGTTTGTTTTTGTTCAATTATGTAATAATGATATTAAGACTGGGATCAACAAATTGCGGAGACATACTAGTAGTGCTCCAGACGTTGTAATTCCCAAATTGTATTATGATATTGTTATAATATAGTTCTTATATTGTCAGGCTCGTAAATTTTGCACTCAAATCTCACTGATGTTTTGAACATATCTTGACGCACATAACCCTTAATGGATGTAAATCTCTCTCTCTCTCTCTCTCTCTCTCTCACCATTATACCTTTTACCCATGGTTAGGTTCATAGTGCTTACATGTTTAAAGCATTGATTACATTTTTTTTTGTGTTCTGTAAGAGTCGAGTTGCTGAGCTGTGCAGTGTCCACAGGGTCAGTGATGGAGTTCACCACAGAAGAGGATTTGGAGGAGCTCTGTCCTGTGTGCGGGGACAAAGTGTCCGGGTATCACTACGGCCTGCTCACATGCGAGAGCTGCAAGGTGCGCCATTGACTCTTCTGTCCATCATTATCGACTTTCATTAATACGCAGAAAAGCGTCATTGCTCGGATGCTCGGATACGTCGACTGCAAATTCATTTTTTTTGTTGCGTATTTTTTATTATTTTCAAGAGTTTGTGCATACATGTGATTTTAATGTACGACTTAAAATCTCACACAGTGCCTTGTTCTGTAGGGCTTTTTTAAACGCACGGTGCAGAATAATAAGAGATACACCTGTAACCAGAATCAGGACTGCGGCATCGATAAGACGCAGCGCAAGAGATGTCCTTTCTGTCGCTTCCAGAAGTGCCTCAGTGTCGGCATGAGGTTAGAAGGTAAGCAAAAAAAGAAAAAAATTTTTTTTTAGCTGGCATATGATTAAATTAATTCCGCAGTAAATTGCCGACAAATATAAATCAATAACATCGAAATATTTCTAAATACCTTATTTATTCCTTAAATAACCTACTAATGCGACACTTTTATTTCGTAGCTTTTTAAATTATTGCACCTCGCCAAGTTTTTAAGCATGATTTTATTATATATATATTTTTATACAAATTTGTTTTTGATATTACACGAAATGTTCATTTTGCGTATTTTAACACTGAATTTGATTAAAAATGAACGCAATTCAATCACAAATAAGCTTTTTAACCGGTTGACATAGCTTTAAACCTGGTTTTAAAATAAAGAATTGTAGTATTATTTAATACAATTTATTGCCTGGAGATTAAGATTTGAACTATAGATTTTTTTAAATATGGATGTATAATAGCTTCGTTTTCCGATATTATCACTAAAGGCATAAGAGGAAGGAATTTAATCTGTAATTGGAACATTTTTTTATTTGAAAATGGTGTGTGGACACTGACTCAAAACTGTTGTTGTTTTTAGTGAATGCGTTTTTTTGTTTGTTTGTTTCTTTTAAAACGACAACAACAAACTGTGAAGTTCCATCCAATCAACAGGTTGTCAAAACCGCTTAAATGTAATTTATGACATCATAAAGGGGTGCCACGGTAATAATAATAATAATAATAATAATAATAATAATAATAATCATTCTAGCTAGTGGAAGAATTGCACAAATCTTGTCAAACTTTTTTTTTTATATGTAAAATGTATATTCATATTCAATATTCATTTACCAAAAGCACTAGGTTTTATCTAGCCACATATTCAAACGAAAAAAGGGAAAAAGAAATATCAAAAGAAATATTTGCTAAGTAAAATAAAAACTAAAAGATTAATTCATTAAAAAAATTGGAAGGAATCATTTTTTATTATACACATTTTACAATATTGTTTTGTTTTAGATTATTGTGTGAGCCCCCATCCAAAACTCTCACCTTACGTTTGGCACAATTACAATCTTTAGCATACTTTTAGAAGATATTTAAGGCGAGTTTATGTCTGTCTGTGTGTGTGTGTGTGTGTGTGTGTGTGTGTGTGTGTGTGTGTGTGTGTGTGCAGGTTTTTTTTATTCCAAACAAGCAGAAGCCACAGCTTATAGTCCATTAAAAGCCAAGAACAAATAAGTAAACAGAAGGAACCAGGTGTGGTTTCTGCTTGGTTGGAATGGAAACCTGCACCCAGACACGGACCCGGCCCTTTTCTGCAGAAGCTTTGATACCCGACTGTACTTTTAATTGGCTTTTAGACAAATTTAACTTTTTACCTTTCTAGGAAAAAATACACATTAAATGCACATAGGGTGTACATTTAAGAGCGCACAGGCATGTTTAATACCAAACAGCACAGTTTGATACCATTTCATGACCCTCTCCTTTCTAAACTTCATACTGCCATCCGAAACAGAACAACCTCTACAGTAGGGCTGCATGATTTGATAAACCATTTACATTGCAATTATTTTGACACGCATATCACAACTACAATGTTTAACCATTAAATTAACCATTTATTATTCAAACTCATTTATATAGCCTAAAAACAAATCATGGCACTAGAAGTAATTGCATGAAAGCAATTTATATATTTCTCATGCGTCTATTAGTTTCTGAAATCCCTCTTTCACAACACGGCCACCACAACCTTTGCTAATTAACATGTGACAGCATTGGTGATTTTCTTTTCTCTTCAATATTTTTCCATTTGGCATGATGCCTGTTGGTGATTCCTATTAATTATTTATATTAATATTTAAAAGGCACCAAATGAGCTTTTTCTGGTCAACAAAACCACAAACACTACCCTGATGAATGAGACTTTAATCATGAGTCTCTGCGTCCATCGATCATGTTCAGTATACTCCAGGCAAAAATACACAAAAATTGCTGTTTCTGCATACATTACCTGTTTGTATGAGCAGATAATTGCACAGGTTTATATAGGTTTATATAGTGATTTTGATTTCTATGTGATTAATTGAGTAGCACTACTTCACAGTAACTATGGCAACCTGGGGTAATTTTTATTTTCAGGACTTAATACTCTTAGATATCAGTTGACACCGTAGCCATGGCAACATTGTCTCATTCTTGCATATTTATATCAAGTCACACAATTTAATTTGTAAGCAAAAGAATGGGTTAGGGTTAGAGGCTGGGTTAATGCTTATATCCTTTCTTACAAGTTTATTTATAATACGTGGAATGAAATCTGTATTTAATTCTAGTAAAAAAAAATACTGTGAGATCAGACACACATTATTCGGTACTTAGCTAGAATATTTTGGAAAAAAAAAAAGACAATACTTTCATTTCTTAAACCACTTAAACAAATGAATGTAAATTTCCATTTATAAGTGTGTGTGTGTGTGTGTGTGTGTGTGTGTGTGTGTGTGTGTGAATGCTCAATTCCCATGCAGGCTGCCGTGCAGAGAAGCACCTGCTTCCGCAAGCCTGTGTGACACATTCCTAACCCGCTGATAAGCCTTGCACAGTCATATACAGGATTTCATTTTGGGGTGTTTATAAAAACTGGGGTGGAAAATGTCCATATGAAGAGAAATGCTTGTCTGTGGTTTTGTTATTTTCTTCTTCTTCTTCTTGTTTTTTTCTCAAGTCAAAACCATGATCGGTATTTCCTGTCCATGCTTTGATTACTCACTACACTCTTATTCTCCTTATTAATTCAGGTCATTTCCATGTCAAAATTTAGTCTTAAGTAGATAAATAGATATCAATTTATCTTTTTTTCTAATCTCTATCCTCCTCCCTGTCTCCTTTTCAGCGGTTCGCGCTGACCGCATGCGAGGAGGGAGGAACAAGTTTGGCCCCATGTACAAACGAGACCGTGCTCTGAAGCAGCAGAAGAGAGCTTTGATTCGTGCAAGCGCTTTCAAATTGGAGCACAACCCACCACTAGTGCCCTCCAACCAGGCAGAATATCCATTCCCAGGCTCAATGCCTGGCCTGCTGCCCCCGCTCGGGCCTCCAGACTATGACTGCCCACCCGCGTGCCCACCCTCTTTAGGGGTGGCCCTGCACAGCTACGGCTCCTTCCCAGCCCAGTATCAGTACACCACCCCGACTGTGCCCGGTAGATCCATCAAAGCAGAGCACCCAGATCCGTATTCCGGTTCTCCTGACTCGTCTCTTGGGTACTCCTATGCCGAGGGCTGCATTGCCGCCTCACCACAGACCAGCCCTCTGAACCCAGCCGTGCCATCGCTGGTTCTGGAGCTGCTTAGCTGTGAGCCTGATGAGGAGCAGGTACTGCTCAAAAGTTTTGTCACCACAAATTGCAAAAGTGGCTTGCTAAATATTGTACTTATTTTTAATTATTTCTTTTACAATTTGGACAAATATTTAAGAGCAGCATGTCCTCAAATTAGCCTGCTGTTTGAAAGCAGGACTACACTGGTCTCTAAAAAGTTTTAATATTTGATGCAATACCAGTATCAGAGCTCTAAGGTACTCAAAAATGATCGAATATAACAAATACTCATCAAAGATATAAAGTACCATAAAAGCATGATATTAGACATTTTCCATTTTACAAGAGCTCTGTCAAGACTGCATTAAACATGCCAATCAGATCAGAAAATAAGTCAAATCCAATGAGCTATGATACCTCCACTCAGTATCAACTAGACATATGGGATTTGGAAGAATTCATACGAACCGACCAAGGTTAATGGGGTTCATTAAAAATGTTGTCTAAAAATCATTCACTTCTTCAAATCTTTGCATGAGACTGGGAAATCATGACAAAAATTTTCTCCCCAAATCTTCCTGTGTCACGTCTCACCTTATCTTTTGTCTCTTTCTGATCTCTCAGGTGAGAGCAAAGATATGTGCTTACCTGCAGCAGGAGCAGAGCGGGCGTGGGAAACTGGACAAACCCCGCCCCTCCAACTTGCTCTGCGTGATGGCGGACCAGACGCTGTTCTCTATCGTAGAATGGGCGAGAAGCTGCATCTTCTTCAAGGAGCTAAAGGTATGCTGCTGAAATGAGGGCATCCTAAAATTAGATTTTGCTTGATTGAGTCTGAAAGTAGAAATTTGTGACTTTTAAACATGATCAATAATGTTTTATTCTTCATATAGCATATTAATAGTGACGTATTAATAATAAAGACACTTTTTTATCAGTTGCACAAGTTCGTTCCTACAATTGCTTATGTTATAGCAGCTATAAACGTTCATTCCTTCCAGCCTCTCTCTCTCTCTCTCTCTCTCTCTCTCTCTCTCTCTCTCGCTCTCTATTGAATAGAATAAGAATTTAATAAGACCACAATGAACATGTTGTCGGCATGGTGGTGTAATGGTATAATGGTATAATGGTTTGCACTGTGGCCTCGCAGCTTAAGGGTTGAGGGTTCGAGTCCTGCTCTTGGTCTGTCAGTGTGGAGTTTGCACATGGAGTTTCCATGAATAGTCCTGAGCCATGTGGGTTGTCTGGTTGGCATTTCCAAGTTGCCTGTAGTGTGTCCATGCTTGTGCCCTGTAATGGATTGGCCAGCTTGTGTCCTACAGTAAGTCCAGTGAGATAGACTCCAGGCTTCCCACAAACTTGTATACAGTAGAATAAGTGGTGTAGAAGGTAAGTGAGTAAAAAGTTCTCCTGGACATGGAGACTCCTTCCATGAATGTTAAACAAACCCCTTGTGGTAAACATCACTATGTCTACACATTTTTTTTTTATTAAATAAATTCTTTATGCATAGTGTCCACCATTTTCAGCAACTCTGACAATGCTTTAACAAGACCGTGTTTGATATTACATAATGTTCAGTGTTGTGGCTTTGCCTTTGTCTTGACTGAGCCCGTTTGTTATGGGCAAAGGGCGATATTATGTCGCCAGGTCCTGGACCGCACCACTGATAATATTTAAGAACACTGAGACAAGTAGCTAGATTGCTTTCGCCACCACGGAAGTGCAGTGAAACCTGATAACTGCAGATTACGGAATGCTACTGTAGGTTTGTACTGACATAGAAAGTCTTTGAGCGTTCCTGATCAATAGTATCATCCTTGGTGATGTTTGTAAACTCAAGCAGCTTTTACAGAGTGACATGTCACTCTGCCCTACTATTCAGATTAATATAGAGAGTTGTGTTTGTTATGTAATATTTTAACTAGTGAGATTTAAGATTCTGTGCATAAAATTTCTAAATTCAATTCCATCCAAAATACCATTTTATTCTGCAGAATGAAAATAGTCAAATCATACAAAAAAGGTACCATTGTTGAGATAATGCTTTGGGATAAGGGTGTGGTTAGGGGTGTGGTTAGGATTCATATGTGTTCATTCTAATAATTTCGAAATAATGTATTGGATTTTTTTTCACAAAATGGAAATGTAACCTTGATCATAACCAAATAAAGAAATTTCCCAGACACGCAACCAAAAAATCAACATTTTCCATACATTCACAAGGGCTGGGAATCACTCAGGGAACATGTGATACGATATTATTGATTCGAATTATATTGTGATTGCGATAAGTATTGTGATTTTATAAATATTCCAAATCAATATCTTCTTTCATATTTTGTTACAGTTCTAAACAAACTTGGCAAATTCCAGGACCACACAGGACGATGTGCTGCCTGCTAATGTGTAAACAGTTTACATTGCGCCACCTATAGTATTACTGAGGAACTGCAACATTCTTCCACCTCAAATGCAAACATATATTAATTTAAAAAAATGTTTTCAAACTAAATCTTTCATTGAATTAATTGCTACACAAAGAAATCATGATACATCACTGTATCGACTTTTCGCCCATCTCTAATACGTACACTTTACAAACCTTCCATGGACGCACGTGTTATAAATGAAGAATTTCCCCACATTGTGTAAGATACGTCTTCAGCTTTAGCACAGCTACTGAGTTGCAGCCCAGAACACGGGAGTGTGTTTGTGAAGCACAATAGATTTTTTGTTGCTCTGATAGCTGAAGTTATACATTGTTAAGAACAGACCGATGCCAGCTGATACTCAGACGTTTTGGATCCACGGTCTTAAATGTTGTTAAAGAAATGGAGTCATCTCACAGATAAGCCTGCGTGTTAAAAGACAAAACAGATTTCACACACATCTGTTATGTCCCGAACGATAAAACAATAAAAAAAAAAAAGATAATAAAAAGAAAAACAACCAAGTGATAGTGTATCTCGACCAGCAGCGTTTAAATCAATATCACAGATGCAGCCATGACTACAGCTGTGTGTTTGCATGATGGAGCAGGTGAATGCGTTTGACCAGGCTTGACTCCAGTATACACACACACACTCACACACATGGCTTTTTCTCTACTGTTTAATTACATTCCATGCTGCAGATAGCTCAGGAATTCAGCTCTCCCGCTCCTCCAGATCTCGACACGCATTGTTCCAAAGCGCTGAAAGCTTTTCCCGAGGCACCTACAAAAAAGAGTCTGTGTTGATTGAATGTTGGTGTGTTCGTGTGTGTTGAACGAGGATAGAAAAAAGGGAGCGTGTGTGTTCTTCTGTGGGAGGTGTTGCTGAATGTCGGTACCGCAGTGGTGGGCGAGACAGGGAAATGAATTTTTAATTTTTAGAGCCGAGAATTTCTCTAAGCTTCGACTTCTCCAGTAGCTAGGTTTTTTAGTTGTGTACAGGAGTGTTTACGTTAGTTTGTATCTTTGGGTTTTTTAAATGACCTCTAAGCCAATAATAATAATAATAATATGTTTACAATATGGATCATCCTTATATTAGGCTTCTTACAATTTCCCTTTAGGATTAGTAAAGTACTCTATCTATTTACATTTACAGCATTTTATCTAATTTTACATCTGAGCAGTTGAGGGTTAAGGGCCTTGCTAAGGGGCCCAACAGTGCTGGTGCTCGGGTTTGAACCTGAGACTTTTCGATCTCTGGTCCAACACCATAACTGCTGCCTATATATCTATCTATATAAATCTTTTAGATTTAATAATAGTCACAATCTACACATGAAATATGATTATTTTTTTCTATTATTATTATAAACAGTTCATGAACCGTGACATAACATTAACTTTCTTACATTGTGGGGTAACCCAGTGAAATTCAGTTAGCGTCGAATGCTAAGATGCTAGAAGCACTTGATAAATTTTTAACCAAAACGTCTGAGGTAAATGTGGATATTCTTGATGGACTTGTCTTGTTTTCATGTCGCTGCGTGTCTGTTTAAAGACTCAAAGCCTAGCTAAATCGATCGCCTCAGTCAACAGCTAGCTTATGCTCGGTGTCTGGATTTCCCAGTTGCCTAGCAACAGAGTTCTCAAGGTTTTCACCCACGAGTGAATTTTGTGTCAGCGTTTGAAAGCATTGTATGTGCACTGCCCCATATGGACGCATCTTCATAATGACCCTTAGAATGAACTCTAATCTATTAAACACATGTTTATCTCTAACGAGTACTATAAGCATGGCTCATTTGTTTTGGCTCACATTTACATCATTTAATTTCTATCACTACGTATATCATCTACATAGTTATTTCAAAATGTATCAATACTTTCTATAGTAGGAACACATCACTTCTGGTTTGTAACGAGTACCTATAAATATACTGTATATAATATTCTATAGGCTGAAAAATCCTGATAGAATTAAGAGCCTCAATGTAATTAAAGTCGAGATTTCTCCTGGTTTCGCACAGGTCGGAGATCAGATGCAACTTCTGCATAACTGCTGGAGCGAGCTCCTGCTTCTGGATCATGTCTTTCGACAGGTGCATCATGGGAGAGACAATACACTCCTACTCATCACTGGCCAAGAGGTAAGAGTGTCACTCTTCTTAAAACCCTTAAAACATAAAATATATATACGGTATATATGGAAGCCTAGCTTGTGTGCATTTGGGTTTTTACGGATGTCAGGTAGAAGTTATCATTACTTTTATAATGTACAAATTTTAGCACTGCTGGAATATGGAAATGAAGTCGCAAAAATGTAGAACTCTCAAGATGAGCATATTATTATTAGTATTATCATAGAAAAACATGACCAAACAACTTTGCCTATGTGATTTTTTAAAAAAATAAAAATTTTTTGCTCAGTAGTGTTTGTATAGTTGATTTTAAAATAAAATTCAGTTCGCCATAGTGCCTAGGTTGTGCTCAAGAAAGAATATGTCGCTCTATACTGCACAATGCTGAGCCCTATATACAGTATATACAGTATATATATATATATATATATATATATATATATTACAAAAACATAACAAATAATGGCTAAAATGACCTGAGTTGTCGGTGGATTCAGAAAGCTTGCACTACCTATGACTTTGGAGGAAACAGCACAACAGAGAGCCTTCAAAGAGTTTAACATTTTTTTAAAAGTAGCAAAGAACTCTGGGAAAAATATTATTAAGGGAAAAAAACAGCTTTCAGAATTCAACTCACCAATACCATTTTTTAAGGAAGGCTGGAGAAGGTTGAAAGACTTTTTAGCATTTATCAATTAACGTTTGAATTTGAACACAATACCGAACATGCTGGCTCGCTTGTTATTGTTAAATAAAAAAGCAGAGTACTTTGATGGAAAGCCCATACTTTTTTTTGTGTGTTTCAGGTTGTTTGTATGTATTCCCTTTACGTTTTTTTTCTTTTCTTTTTTTTTTATACTGTAGAAAGGTTTAGATTTTATGGTTAAACAATTAGCTGGTCATCAGTGATTGAATTCAGTAGGAGATTTTAGGTCGTACTCGTAATTGTGTCCTTTCTGCGCTACAGTGCTACAGTATCTAGCTGACCAACTTTGGCTAATTCAACAGGATTTCTGAGGAGATTTAAAGGAAGAATAGTCATAGAGTAGTGCCGTTTTACTGCTAACACTTGTCAAGCAATAAACAAGCAAATGTGACAGGTTTTTCTAAAGAATTTTAAATCCTGTACATAATGAGCACACCATGACCTAACTGGACACCAAAGACGTATAATTATTTATTATCAGGATAATAAATCTAGCTGGCTGATGCTAATTTTTGCTTTGTGTTTAAAGGAACAATCCCAGGCGTTTTTGCTAATTCAGTCACTGCGGTGTGTGTTGCAGGTTGAGCTTGCAGGCGTGGTGTCTGACTCGGGTCTGACTCTCTCGAGTCTCGTGCAGAGGGGACAGGAACTGACGCGGCGGCTGCAGCTGCTCCAGGTCGACCGGCGTGAGATGGCCTGTCTCAAGTTTCTCGTCCTCTTCAACCCCAGTGAGTCTTAGTATTTTCTTATGCACTACAGTTAAAAAAAACTACAGTTATGAAGGCTAACTCTACTGTTTATGTATGGTTATAACAGTTGTCAGGAACAGTGTATATAGTCTTATGTCGGTGTATGTAGGGTTATGTCAGTTGTCAGGAACAGTGTATGTAGGGTTATGTAAGGAACTTGGTATGAGTGTTTATATCAGTTGTCAGGATCAGTATATGTATGCTTACTGTATGTCACTTGTCAGAAACGATGTATGCAGTAAGTTTTGGTAAGCTAACAGGAATACTGTATGTAGGCTTATGTCAGTCGTCAGGAATTGTATATATATATAAGGCTTATGTTAAGAGTCACAAATAGGTATATTTCTGTGTTCTCAGGAATGTGTGGATACATCATACATACTTAAAAATCTATCCATTATTGAGACAAGTGAAATATGATTGTCTGTTTCCATCCTGAGAAATCCATCACACTTCCCCCTTAAATTATTGCGCTCATTAATGCAAATGACATTTTGCATAAACATTCTAAATTGTATTAAAAGCAGAAGGGCAACATAAAGAGATGCTTGAATACTGTAGTGAGGGATATTTCATTAAATGATCATTGTTGGACAATGTTGCTTTAGCCCATAGAAAAACATGTCTTTTTTCCTCCAGGGGAAAAAAAAAAAAAAAAGAAAATTATTGGCTGCAGGGCACAAAGCATGCGGAGGAAAGAAGAAAAAAAAAGCATGAGTCCAAAAGCATTTTCCATTTCGACTCTGTGTCACATTCAGTCTTTCTCGCTCCATCTGGAAATGGAAACAGGTTTTATTGGGTAATTTGTGTCCTTCAAATCTATTTCAAAGTATTCAACATTTTAATTAGAGGTTGAATGGCTTTTCTGACGAGACCCGGCTAAGCGGGCCATTCAGGCTATTGTTATGTGCATCGAGCACTCGTTCGCTCTCTCTCGCTCTCTCTCTCTCTCTCTCTCTCTCTCTCTCTCTCTCACCCATACACACACACTCTCTCTCTCTCTTTTCCTCTCTCATACACTGAGAGAAATAAACATACATAAATAATGTGAATGCAGACATTGCAAATTCTGTTAGCAGTCAGCTTCAGAATTATTGGCACCCTTTATGGAAATACAAACAAACAAAAGTATACATTTTCTACACACTTTAAGTTTTCATCTATATCCGTCCATCAGCTTTTTTTTTTTTTTTATTGTTTCTCATATTGCCTTGAGTAAGTTAGCATGAAAAATCTTTCTGGATCAGTCAAGTGTGTTTAATCATGTCTTATGATTTAAGACTTATGTACGTGTAATTCATGTTATTCATATCTCATTACAGTGAAAATTGTATACCTTCAAGCAACTATGGAAATAGTTTAACAAAAAAAAAAAGTGTTTGGACAAACAAGTCAAAATGTATTTAGATTTAGTGAATTAGTGTCATTACAGTTCTTTTTTATGATTCTATATTGACTCTGTGTTTGTCTGTACAGACGTGAAGCTGCTGGATAACCAGGCACTAGTGGAGAGCGTGCAGGAGCAGGTGAACAGCGCTCTGCTGGAATACACGCTCACCTCGTACCCTCAGCACGTGGACAGGTTCAGTCAGCTGGTGCTGCGGCTGCCCGAGGTTCGCGCCTTGAGCGCCCAGGCCGAGGAGTACCTGAGTTCCAAGCACCTGAGCGGAGACGTGCCCTGCAACAACCTGCTCATTGAGATGCTGCATGCCAAGAGAGCCACTACCATCTGAGCCAGAGGTGTGTGTGTGTGTGTGTGTGTGTGTGTGCTTATGCGTGTGTGTGTGTGGCATCACCACTGAGCCGCGAAAGCTAAAGGACACTGGGAGCTTTTCTATTTCTTAAGTGCTATTACCACCGTATCTGATGTCGTTTGTGCATCGTGTGTGGCTAGTAGGCATGTGCTGATCTTTGGTTG
The DNA here is from genome assembly GCA_030014365.1 of Clarias pachynema. NCBI lineage: Eukaryota > Metazoa > Chordata > Actinopteri > Siluriformes > Clariidae > Clarias > Clarias pachynema. The sequence goes on from JAQMYL010000039.1 coordinate 28,987,966, forward strand.
CCATGGAAACTAATTGAGCTTTATGATATTGTTAGGATATTTAAACATTGTTCTGGGTGGCATTTCAGCCGGAGTGAAAAACAGAACCGCTTGCGGATACACGCCTTTAAAACATTCCCTTCAGTGTTTACCTGGCCGAAAATACTGTTAAGCTGTTTCCATGGTAACAATGTAACGTATATCATGGTATATCCTATAACCAATTATGGGCACATGCCTAGTGGCAAGATATCATTTTCAGTTTGGACAATGAAATTGATGATCATTATATAGCCACTGTGAGTTCCTATCTTTTTTGGTAGTATTATGGAATATTATATGTTTATTGAACATGTTTCACATCATCAGCGCTTCATTCTCGACTAATATTTCATTTCCATAGATTTTTCTTTTAAGAGTGATAATGTAATTAAAGAGTTGAAAATGTTGCAGCGTGAGAAAAAAAAGCATACTGGTCGAATCTACGAAGGCTAAATCTTTCTTATGGTCCCTTACAGTATATTAAAGATGCTATCAAGCATGTTTTTTTTTCCATTCCAAGTTTTTATTTTTAACCAGACGGCACTATGCAGTGAATCGATCTGAGAATAATATTGACACAAAGTGAACAGTTTTCAAAATTCCTGCTCTCATTTCTCATTCAAGCACTAGAGAAAGCGCGCGTTTATGTGGCTCATTTTGCAAAAATCCTGCAGACTTTTATTTTAAAATAGATTGATACATGTAGAACAGCGAGCAATTCACTCGATTTTACAGTTTTTTAATATCGCAAGTAAGTTTTCTCAAATTTAATTTCAAATGGCATGTTTACGGTCATAATGTCTTGTTTTTTTTTACATAAAAATGTTAAAAATTGATTTCTGAGCAACTTTGAGCAAATTTTGTTAAAATACAAACCCTTAATTGTCACTGTTCTCAAATTCACAACAAAGAGTGCTTCTGTTTTCCTTTTTATTTATATTTTAATTTTTTTATGTGTTTTGATAGTTATAGTACAGTTTGGTTGTTACGGTCTATATATTTGATGTACACTGTACGAAAGCTGATGTTAAGGGGAAAAATGCTTGTTAGCGTTATTATCTGACTTAATCTGACTTTTTGTGAGTTTTTTTTTTTTTTACTATATTATTTACATGCCACTGAAATCAGTTCAAAATATTGCTTATATGTGTAACTAATGGTAGAGTGTTGAAAAGTCGTATGTGCTTTGACGCTGATTTATTGAAAGAATTATACAATCATAAAATTGTCAGATAAAAAGCTAGGATTTTGAAGATCTTGAAACATGGAATGTTAAAAGTTTATTGATGGTCTCTCACATCAAAGCTTAATTATGGGTTTTATGTGGTCTTAACTGCTTTCCTTTAGAGGTACAAGAGAAGCTTAAAAACAAAACAACCAGCCGGCAGAAATGTTCTTTTTATTTTCCTTATTATGTAATTTTCTAAAAAGAAATGTTCAGTTTTATTTCATCTCTTTTTTTTTTCGACTCTTGCCTGTTTCATCCTCTTTCTGTGGGCGAGCTTCAGCTCTAACTTTTCCTGGTTGGACAGAACAAACTTTTTACATTTCACATTTTATTTATTGAATAGAAGCTTTTATTCATTGAAGAGCACAGCGGAGCTTTGGTTCCCATGGTAATTCTGACACCTGAATATTTGCCCCATTCAAGCCTCAATAGGATGAAATATTACAGCAATTTTCCAATGAATACATTTATTCCTTTAGTGAATGCGTTTACCTGGAGTGACTTACAAGTGAGCAATCCAATATGAACAGTATAACATTTTTTTTGTTGTTTTGTTTGTTTTTAGATTACATTCTTTATATTTAATTGACGTATATGTATAGTACAAAATGTCAAAATCTGAATCGTTTTAAGAGAGGTAAGAAAATTGATGAGTTTATCCTGAGAGTGTTATTGCATCATGAAATACAAGGGCCAATCAGTTTTCAGTATGCAAATGCACTCCAGAGGGGTGAGTAGGATTGGAGGTCATTTGGCTTTAAATCACATCTTTTCTTTCTTTTCTTTTCTTTTCTTTTTTTTCTTTTCTTTTCTTTTCTTTGTAGGTAAAATTGTATGCACTTTTCATCACCTGATTAATTGTTTATTAATTATATAATAAAAAATAAGGGCATTTTCTTCATTACAAATTAAAAGATTAGGATTAGTGAAAAAACTGTTTATCTCTGAACTCTCTATTGTATTAGAAGGAGAAAAAAGGGTTAAATTTTTTTTTTTTTTTTGCTCATTGGGAAAAAAAATTTAAATCATAAATTAGAAGGGCCAATCAGATTCTAGTGCAAATACATCCCTGGAGACCAGAGCTTGATGAAGATGAAGGTTAGATTGGAGACTTTTACATCATATTTATGTTAAAATCAGGATTTTTTTTCCTTTTCAAAAGATGTTTTTTTTTTTCTCTCCCATTGGCTAATTTCTTGAAATGCCAAATGTAGGATAGCAGGCTATAGAAAGAAAGATTTTTCTTTCTTCAAAAACGGCTTTATAACAGGAAAGTATGGGAATTATGGTTAAAAAAAGCAAACTTTAAAGAATATTTTTTAATATAAAAAGAAGACTATACAGCAAAAACCAGCCCATTGATTCCATCCATGGCTAATCAGCACACACACTGACTGTAGGTAACCATAAATCAACCTGCTGAGAGTGTGTTTCTAAATTGTTTAATTGTGGATCCTTTCTCAACTGGTGTCCATTATTTCATCAACCACCTGGGTATCCTTTTCATTTCTGTTCTTTTTTTTTTTTTTTTTTTTTAATACTGACAAATACTGTGAGTTAGACTGTGTGTGTGTGTGTGTGTGTGTGTGTGTGTGTGTGTGTCTGAAGCCCCAATCAGGATCGCAGGAGAAGCACTGCGCCATATGTTTTTTTCCACATTACACAGAAACCCATTTCTATTTCTATTCACTTTCACGCAGCTCGAGTATCTTTATGCACACGCATCCTGATGGGACTTTAATTTAAAAGAAAAGAAACAAAAAAGCATTTTCACTCTAACATTTGTGTATTTATAGGTTGTAATGTGCTGAAAAACATGCTTTTTTTCCCTTTTTTTCTTCTTCTTTTATTTGCTTAGTGTGTTTTTTTTTCTCTGGAAGAGTATAACTGTAAAAAAAAAAGAAAAGAAAAAAAAAAAGAATTGTGTTCTGTCCTTTCTAGTTACGATCAGCATCAGTATTGTTTAGACGCCGGGGTTATTCATGAACGCTTAGAGGTCAAGCTACGACTCTATGGAGCTGAAGACAGAAATAGTATTTATTTAAATAATGTCAGATACAGAGGTGATAAAATACGGAAATACTTCATTTACGTATAAAAAAATCTTTTGTGCTTGTCCACATTATCTGACTGCAAAGTGCTTTATTTCTTATCAAAATGTGAAATAAAGGAATGAAATTATAACGCGGATGGCAATTCATTTTTTCCCCCTAAAGTGTATGCTGAAAAACAAAACAAAACAAAAAAAAAAACCCACCACAGCACTGGAGGAGAAGGGAGGGCTAGACTGTGTGTGTGTGCGTGTGTGTGTGGCTTTTGAATGCACACGTTCATTCGAGTGCCGTGGAGAAAGGCGCGTCCTCCAGACTGCCTCTAAGAGTCTCTCCAGCGGCGTTCTAAAGAAGCGTGATGGGAAGGTCAGAAAACATTCACACATGTTGCCGTTCTTTTGTGAGCTCACAAAGCGAGAGTGTGTTTCCTCGGCCCTATTTACACTCCTTTAGTCCCCCTCTTCGCTTTGTCTTGCTTTTAGGAAAATGATTGGTTTTAACTGCGCCTCATATGGCCAAAATTGATTTTTTCCCCCCATTTTTTTTTCTCTCGTGAATTTGTGTGTTTGTTTGAAAGTCAGATATAAAGACCCAGGGAATGAAAGAGACGATGTGACGTGGTGTAAACACGTTCTTTTCACCCCTTTGTCCATTCACAAACACATCGGTTGCACACACAGATTTTTTTTTCTTCAAATACTGAACTACCTGATCATACTTTGCAATATTGCCATAAATATTTATTAACAACAACAACAACAACAAAAAAACTGTAAATTCTGGATTTAGATTGATCTAAATTTTTTCTTTCAATTTCACAATTACACATTTTTACATAAAAAAAAAAAAAATCAATGGCAATTACTTTCCAACGATTTCTTTTACATTGTGTCTGATATGCTGTAATTATAAACAATTCTTTATTGTGTAGCAAAATCCCCACAACCAATTAACACAGTTTGCCATCGTTCCTGCATCTTAAAGACTAAATCTGGGATTGTTTTAATAAAAAACAAACAACATGATTGCATAGTGTATCAATGCAATTTCAAGTCATTATACTGTCGGACAAAATATGGTATCGATGCTAAAAAGTGTCTCATAGGGGTGAAAAAATAAGGCAAGATTGTTAAGATATTTCAACATAAATTTGACAGGGTTACGGACACTACATATATATATATATATTACTTTTAAAGCTTTTACCATTACAAAAAAGTAACAGTTTTTACAGGTCATATGCTTCTAGAAGCTTTTAGTCTCAATACAGAAATATGAATAATTTACATTTTAAATGATTATTGTTTGAAGCGATACAGTGTCTCTCCAAATAGGCTGAAGTTAGCAACTTCACATTTTTAGGGAAGCGAGATGGGTCACTTCTATGTTGTATAAACTTCAGAAGTAGCTTCTTTGGTCACACACATTTTCTATATTATGTGTATAACTTAAAAAATAAAAATAAAATCAGCACCAATACTGTGTCTTGATTGTGTGAACATGTGTTTATTGGCTTGTTTGTTAACTTGACTTGTTCCGCTGCTTACTTCATTATTTTTATCATTGCATTTTCCTTGAATGGGAATATCTGTTTTCACACTTCCACACTCACATACTGTATACAGTAGGTTAAAAAACAAACAAAAATCAACTCACAATATTAAAGTTTTTACAGCATGTTTATTTACAACTTTTTTTTTTTCCATTTTATTATAATTTCATTCATTTTTATTTATTGTCAAAGCAATTCACAATCTTTGTTGTTGTTTTTTTATGGAAAAAAAATCCACATATAATTTACACCTATCAGATTCAAACCAAAAAAGATCTCTGCTGTTTCTGTCTCTACTGTTTCTTCAGATCCCACCTTAAAAAAAAAAGAAAAAAAAAAAAACCTAACTAACATTGTTTCCTCTAAACTACATTTTGTGCACCAACGCCTTGTTTTTTGTAGTAAGCAGGCGTCAGTACGGTCACGTCACACAGGACTAGAATGTGTCACAGGTCAGTGTGTGTGTGTGTGTGTGTGTGTGTATGTGTTGACTGTACACAGCGGTACAGCGTGTCTACATTTTCCTACTGAGCTACAGTCGTGATATAAGCGTCTGTCTCACTGACAGCCGGAGCCGTCTGGTCTGAGGGTACAGCGCGGTGTGGCTCGCTGTGTGTCCGCTGCTAACGCTAACTACGCTTTATGTTCAGCAGGGTGAGTTCTGTGGAGCGTGAAGAGGAGAAACCCAGAAGAACTTCAGCACAGACTGCTGTTTTATCTCTATCACACACACACACACACACACACACACACACACACTTACTGTAGACACACACTGCACTGTTTCGCTTTAACCCTGGGAACGAGGGGGACTGCAGTGTGGGAGAGGCCTGCTCTTCTCCAGCTGCTTCGCCACACGTGTGTGTGTGTGTGTGTGTGTGTGTGTGGGTCAACAGCATGTGTAGTCCACCAGTGTCCTCTCTTCAACAGGCTGTAACAGAAAATTTTATTAGCAACTGGAAATATTTTATTCTATTCTACATTTTATTCTATTTTATTTTTGCTTTATTCTATTCTATTCTATTTAAGCTTATTATATAATATCCACATCATACCTTACACCATCTATTCTATTTAATATATTTTGACCTAAACATCTGTATTTGAACCTTGAGAGGTGAGTTTGTTCCTAATAGCAAATACAGCGCCCTCTACAGTTGAAACCTTAAAAACAACTGTACTGTACATTAGGCCTTTGCATTACAACCTGACACACAACACTGTATAAATAAATGATAGAGAGTTAGAATGCCTGTAAATGTTAACCACTAAACCTTATGTTTTCATACAATCTGGTTTGGATTATTATTATTTTTTTTACTACTTAAAGTGTTTACTTAATGACTGAAACTGCTGCCAAATTTTGAGATTTTCATTTATTTTTTCTTTAATGAGAGTACCTGAGGGTTTGAAGGCCATCAGCTGAACCACCTGAGACAAAAAAAAACAAAAAAACAGGAGATCAGAGATAAGTGTGTGAAAGGAAAGAGTGTGAAATTGTGTTGAATTTGCAGGTTTTAAATCTTTTCAGTGCTCCTGTTACTGTTACTGATAAATAAAAAATAAAAAAATGTCAGACTTCAAAGAACACTGAGTAATGTTATTTAAAAATTAACAGATTTAACTGAAATGCCTCAGTGGTGAATGTAATTATTTGAGGGGAGGGGCCGAGCGGGTGGCTGCAGGGAAGTGAGGGGCGGGGTTAAAAAATATAGTTGTAACAGCACATAAATCAGTAAATTCGCAAATACAGTATAAGAGATGAGTGAATACAATATTTGTGTTAGAAGGTACTACCTCATGTCTTCATATTAAGATAAATGAAATGATAACAGAAAATTGTAACAGATGTTTTACTGCGACAGGCTGCAAACTGCCTAAAGATACAATTAAAAAAGGTTGTTTATGGAACAGCCTCAGCAGCGACCTCATTTCCCCTCTCGTCTGTTCCAACCACTCAGCATTCAGCATCAGCAGTATAACTAATCACCGTCCTGATCATCTGTTCATCATCTGCACCTGTTTCTCACTGGGTCAGGACTTAAATTAGATGGGTTTTTAATGTTTGAAATAATTCATAGGTCACTGTGTGGCTTAACATTCCTCTAAAACTGCTCAGGTACAGAGACTGGACTGAAAATGAGAGAGACAAAAAAAAGTCCTTCAGAATGCCTGGAGAGCTATTCCTCAAGAGTACATAAAAAATACCAGAAAGTCTGACTCTTTGGAAGATAAATATACAGTAAAGAGGTGAAGGGTGGGACTCAAGACTTTTACACAGTGCACCAAGTTACAGATTAGTGCTGGAGTTCTAGTTCATGTTGATTCTAGTTCATGTTGCTTCAGACTGATTAACTGTGATTAGTTCAGTATTATTAAGTATGATCCATTATGATTTAAAATTAAGCAATATGACATAAGAGGGAGTGCTCTTATGTCATATTGCTTAATAATGCATTTGTAGACATGAGGGCGCAGCACGAGTACTGAAGATATCACAGCAGTGCTGATATCCAGTACAACAGCACAACCTCAAGTGAGATATCACTTCTATACAGCAGTTCCACAATTATCAACTGATAATGATATCGATGGATTATGATTTGTTTGTGTATTTAACCAGTTATTTGCCGCCACCAACACATATCCTTCCGTACCTGGCGCAACTGACTAACCGCGACTGGAGGAGCTAGCGACTGACAATTAGTGTAAGATTTTTTTTAGGGCCGGGACTCGATTAAAAATATTAATCTAATTAATTAGAGGCTTTGTAATTAATTAATCGAAATTAATCGCATTTAAATCACATATAAATATTTGACCTTATTTTATATCACCCTAGGTGATACTTGAGGCTCGATGTGCTGCGGTGATATGCGAATT
>JAQMYL010000039.1:29000289-29010599 GCA_030014365.1 Clarias pachynema
TGCTCAGATGTGTAATGAGATAAAAATGTAAGTCGCTCTGGATAAGAGTGTCTGCCAAATGCCTAAATGTAAATGTGAAGAGACTCAGCACAGTGGCATAGAAACCCCACAGCCAACTAGTGGTTTGGTGATGTCATTGCAGCATGACACAGACTCCCGTACAAGTATAAATGCTCACCATGCTGTTGGTCACCTGTCTAACCTATGGCGTAGGCTGTGCCTAGACTTGACTTAGAAACATTAATCAGGCTTATCTCAAGCAGAACCATTTTGTTCTTTAAATATTCACCTCCAAACAAGTTCAGTTACTCTAGAAACATGAACAAAACTGAATGCCGGAACGATGATGCATGAGACGTGTAAATCAGTAGTTAGGAAATGGTAGACAAAAATAAAAATAAAGTAAAAGGAGTAAAAACAAATAAATAAACAAATATAATAAGCAGTCTTTGCCAGTGGATTGCTAATATTCTTATACTAAAGTTATGAAAGAAATAATACCAGAAAATTATTATTATTATTATTATTATTATTTATTAATTTATTTATTCTTGTTATTTTATTATTATAAAAATATTTTTTATTATGATAATTTTTTTAATTATTATTATTTTTCTATTTGGCCTCTTAAATTATTTTGGCCTAATTAAACACATACATATTTGGATACTTTATAAAATTAAAAAGCAAGCCAAAATACAATAATACCAGAAAATGTTTATTATTATTATTATTTATTTATTTATTTATTTATTCATGTTATTTTATTATTATTTAAAAAATTATTTTTATCATTATCATTTTTTTTATTATTATTATAATTTTTTTGGCCTCTTAAATTATTTTGGCCTAATTAAACACATGCATATTTGGATACTTTATAAAATTAAAAAGCAAGCCAAAATATTCATTTTATTATTCCATTTTAACAACTTTATTAAAAATGTTTTCTCCTTTATTATGTTTTATTTTTTAAACCACTGGCTGTCATTATAATGTTTTCATGTTTCATTTTTGTGACTAAACTCTGCCATAGACCCAACAGTCAAAATTAACATTTTGGAAAAGTCCTTTTGAATAATATTTTATCTAGGGACAGCAATGAATCTGTAATATTTCATGAAAGAGGCTAGATTTTATAAATGATTTTAAGAAAGTTGAAAAATATAAAACTAGAAATTATTTCAAACATCTTAATACCAGTACATGTGGTGTAAAATATTCATAAAATAAATACCAAAGAAAAAAATAGATAATACTTATTTAAATACTAATACTAATTTCTGGGCTGTACATATAACGTATGTGTGATACGATGGGTTTCTAATGTGGGCAGAACTTCAAACCTACTTCAAAGTAGCTATGTTTTAGATAATATGGCGGCCACTAGTGGACAAAAGTGGACAGTTAAATGAACATTTTTTGTCGATATTTCAGTAATACGGTTTTAGAGTATATGCTTTATATATCCAACTGAATTTAAAATCTAACAATCAAACTCTCTCTCTCTCTCTCTCTCTTTTACACACACACACACACACACACACACACACACACACACACCCACCCCCCCTCCACACACACACACACACACACACACACTATTCATGTTTGTAAGCTTCTCAATGTTTCGTCAGTTGTAGTGCTGTGTTCAAGGCCTCTTCGATTTCTTACTTTCTTAATGCTATTCTTTCTATTCAGTTGCACCTCATGGCCCACCAGAGCGTTTTGTAGGAACAACGTGCTCTTTTTCGCTTCAATTTGTCACTGAGGATTTTCGATTTTGTAAGCTAGGCGCCAATTTTATATAACGTCAAAGGTGCTTGAAGAGCCGTAAGTGGTGTGGATATAAGAATAGCAATTATTGGCCGACCAGAGCCGATGAAAAGGAGCAGAGAAAATAGGATAGTGGTGTGTGTGTGTGTGTGTGTGTGTAATGCATGTTTATATTGTAGATTTGCCTGAATGTTTCTTAAAAAAAACTGAAAACTGGAGTCGAACCAGATGATGTCACCCAGATAAAGTTAGGTGGGATTATGCCTTATTAGTTTTAAGAATTAAGAATGTTATGTTCTACATCATGTGTGATCGTATGACATTTACTTAAATTTATGAGGATCGTGTGTGGTTCTATGATCACGCAATTTTTAAAACACATGATAATTAAGTCAAATATTGATTTATTGTAACAAGTAAAAGAAACTCACAGAATAACAGCTACAAGAAATTTGTCTGAACTTTGAAACTATAAGTTTACATTTTGACATAATTTACACTCTTGATAAAGAAAAAATTATTTTAGACAGTAAGTAAAAGTTGAGATAAGTTATCCTTTCGAGATATTAAAAAAATTCTAAGACAAAGGAAACGGTTTTGAGAAAAATTACATTTGGGATATTTTGGAAGGTTTAACCTATAAATAAAGCATTTAAGAAAGTCAAATTGTTTAAAAAGTTTGGAATTTTAAGAGAATACATTATACATTGAAGATACATTTGAACATTTAGGATATTTAGTAATTTTAAGGAAATAAGTAAACTCTTTAGATACTTAATAATATTAAGCTGATAAATGATAAATTTAAGTTACTGAGATGTCTGAGATATTTTAAAATTTTTTACACAATAAATAATTTTTTAAAAACATTTTTTAGATATATTTTAGCATTTTTATACAATAAGAATAAAGTTATATTAGTTAAATCTTTTGAGATATTTTGGAGTTTCAAGACAATAGGATAAATATAGAGGTAAGCTTTTTTTGGCTAGATATTTGGGAATTTTGTTAGTTTTTTAAAGTGAGATATTAGATTATTAGGTTATTAAGCTGAAACTTTTGAGATATATTGCAAATTGTTCACAATAATTTTAAAAAATAGATTAGTTAAAATGTTGAGTATCAAAAAATGAGATATTTTGGAATTGTGAGAGGAAAAAAAAAGTTAAATAAGTTGAACTGAATATTTTTCTATTTTATGATTATTAGTCAAACCTTGTAGAAACTTAAAATTTTAAGACAATATTATGAGATTTGAGATAATATGTGATAACCAATAAGGTTCCTGTTGAAAAAGTTTTTTAATCTTTCTTGATCACAATTCCTGGGCTCAAATTAAGTTCCTGGTTTAAACTTATTGAATCAAGTTCTTAAAATTACATTCATGGAATTTAATAAAATTTAATGTAATAAAATTTTACATTACTGGTCGAAGGTAATGTAATTAAATTTTGTGTTCCTTTGCTAGAGTTCCTTAAGTTAACATTTCTTGCCTAATATTTCTGAGCCTTGAATTACGTACATTTACTAAAGTAAAACTACAAGAACTTGATTGTCCTCACATTGCTGTATGCATTAAGATGCAGAAAGCAAAAAAAAAAAGTGTTGGACCCTCACCAAGTCAGATCCATGGGCTTTGATTTGGAGGCGGAGCTTGGAGCCAGCATTTTGGCTCGGCGCCGTGCGCTAGAAATGGTTACCATGACGACCCGACATAAGACCACAGTGTTGACCTTAAAATGAGAGGGAGGACGAGATGTGACTGTAAAACCCCAAATAATTGAAACATGCACATGCATATCTTGCTCTCTCACACACACACACACACACACACACACACACACACACACACACACACACACACACACACACACACTTACCATTAGAACAAACAGTACAGGCCCCACAAACGCCCAAATAATATCAGACTCTGTGTTGAGCCAACAGCGTTGCTCCGCCTTGTACTTTTTCAGCGACACTGTCAAGGTTACAGACACTATGACAACTGGCAACCCTGGAAGAGGCACACACACACACACACACACACACACACACATAATTATAGCACAGTTACACACTTACATTGTCAGTATTCTGTAGGCAGCTATCGTAGTATACAACTTGAAGTGATAGACAACATAAATAAACATGGGTAGCAAACACACAAAATACAAACACACACACACACACCCCAGCCCAGGCCGTAGTAGAATCTCATTCTCCTGTCCTCGCTGATGTTCACGGAGACGACTTTGCTCCATAGCAGCAGCCCTTCGACCAGCATCCAGCAGAAAGACGCCAGGAAGAAGAGGTGAAGGAGAGCCGTCACCAACAAACACAGCTCCTACAAAACACCGCTGCACCGGTCAATTCCCCAGTCTGATTGGTCAGGAGGTTCTGATTAAATCTTTTATTTAACAGTAGTGCAGCTGCAAAACATGGGTTTGTTTTACAGCAGACATTCCACATAAACAGATCAAAGCATGCGTAAAAATTGTTTTTTGATAATTTAACTTTTATGGATGTAGTCATCAGTGTCAATGCTTTGTAACAATCAGAGGTACAGCCAAGTCTTCAGGACAGTGGAGTTTATTATTAGTGTTTTTTTGTAAAAAATCTTTTTCTTTTGTCATAACTGAGAGGGTATTGAAAGAACAACCGTTTATAATGGAGGTAAGAACAGCAACTTAATTCACAAACATAGTAAATGGTAGCTAACTTTAATGTTTAAGTAATTTAAAAGGTTGAGATAAAGTTAAACATAAAAACAAAATGAAGAGGTCAGAATTTTTAGATGTCAAGTAAAACTTTTTTTTTTTTAAAGAAAAAATGAAAAATTTTGAATTTTGAATGGAAGTTAAAAATTTTTGAGATAAGACTTTTGAAAGGACATCAATTTAAACGTTTGAAATAAAAAGTCCTAATTTTAAAATAGTCCAGAATTTTGTTAAAGTTAAAAAAAAATTTAAACCTGGAATTGCTAGAAAATTTTTTATAATTTTAGATTTTGGATAAGCTAAAGTTTTAAGGTAATAAATCAGAAATGTTAAATCATCAGTGAAGATTTAAAATGTTTTTTTTTTTTTTTTTTAAAGATGAATCAGAATTCTGAGATAAACTTCAGTAATTTAACTTGAGATAATACTCTCACATATAAATTCCGAGACAGCAAGTCAGCATTAAACGTGTCTGGGTTCAACTATTTAGGCTAAGGTTAAATAGTCCACTATAAAAATCATTCTATATTTTGAACTTGAACCAATAAATAGGTGAATAGTATACAGTATCATTCTTTAATAAATATAAAATTGTTAGGAAATCATTAGGTAAGTCCTCCGATGTAAGACTGGATGCTGGTTTAGGATAACATTCAATCGTACCTCCACTTTGCATCTAATAAACATTACTTTACATGTTGTTATTACTGTATAATGCCATCATGTACCTGGTTAGCAGAGGCCCAGTAGCTGAAGATGAGGAGAAACTGAGCAGCAGCCAGAGCTACGATCAGATTTTTATGCACAGTGGTGCGGTCAGATTTTGGGACACTAGAGGGAGACACGAAGCAGGAAATAAACACACACACACACACACACACACACACAGTACATTGTAACATTTTACACATTAATTATTTGATAATATTTTGCCTATTTACAGTATTCAAACCTTTTTTAGTTCAATAAAGAAAACCAAAGGTCACTACATTGTTTATGGTCTTCTAAGCTGTTGCAGTATTTAAATCAAGTTACCACACAAACAGGCTAGCCATTACAGGAATCAAATAATACAAGGTTGAGTCAAAAACGATCCGCTCTCCGGTTATATTAAAACTCTGTGTTATCGGCACTTTCCGTTCCAGTCACTGCTGTGCAGGTGTGAACGTGTTACATCAGTTCATCATTTCTAACTGCGCTGAGAGCGAAAACAAACGCCTCACTTGTGATTTGTACAAAAGAGCAGCAGAGTGCAGCGATTGATTGATTTTTTCTTTGTGGTCTGAGTGTGTACCTGGTGCTGGTGTCGGAAGTGTTTGGATAACCTGCAAACAAAATTTAGATTTTCGATACTCTAAGGAAGGTGAAAGTTTCTTGAAGAGAATCATTACTGGTGACGAAACACGGATTCATCACTTCGAGCCTGAGAGTAAACGGCAGAGTATGGAACCGAAACATCCTCAATCACTGACCGAGAAAATGTCAAAACCATCAGTTGGAAAATTCATCATCGCGTACAGGTTTCTGGGATTTTTTAAGGGCCAAAAGTATTGGAACACGATCAGGGGGGCGGGAAAAGGTTCATCAATCACCAGTGCTTGTTACGGAAGACTAAACTTCAGAGGACTGATATCCGAGGGCGTCGTGATCTCATGTGACGATACACATCTGCACACGTCTGCTTCACACTGTCGACACTCTGCAAAAACTTGGTTTTGAGGTGTTAAAGCGTCGGTTATAGGGAGGATGTGTCAGACTTTCACCTGTTTAGTCTCCTGAAAGCAGAACTACGAGGACGAAGATTCACTTCTGATGAAGACAGCGGTGCATTCGTGGCCCGCAGCTCAGACTAAAATATTTACTAATGAGGGAATACGAGAGCTTGTGGACAGATGGACAAAGTGTACTGAAAAGCAAGCAGATTATGTCGAAAAACGTTATTTGTCTTTTCTAAAACTTAAGCAAAATAATGTGGAGATAATTTTTGATTCCCCTTTGCACCCTGAATAACATTAATATTGATTAAATGTTGATTTCTTCATTTAAAAAACAACAAACAAACAAACAAACAAACAGACAAACAAACAAACAAACAAACAAACATCTTCCAACCTTTAGCTTTGCATCATGAATGACTAGCAAAGACACAGCAAGTCTGACTAGTACTTTTAGGTCTAATGAATATAACTACAAATTTGAAATGTTCTATAGTGAAACACACACACACACACACACACACACACACACTCACCTGACAGCAATGAAGAGGATGAAGGTGAAGATCAGTCCACACAGTGACACTCCACAGCCGACAAAACTCAGGATCTGTAAACCTCTCTCATCTGCAGGTGTGTACTGCACACACACACACACACACACACACACACACACACACACACACACACACACACACACACACACTGTACTGTTATATATCACTTTGTGTTTTATCATGACGCAAATGGTATCATAAAAAATTATTTAATTCTGTGAGTGTCTGTGAGTATTATGTATGTGTAAGAAGGTGGGTATAGCATTGGGTGTGTTAAGCTTCTCCGTAACATTTGAGGTGTCTTAAGGTATTTTCAATTGGTCCCCCTCCCCACTCCCCCGCTGGATAGCGGTCACTTTATTTTTGGTGGGAGTGTGCACCTACTTGGTCTGGCGATGGACCAGAGGATTGCAACACGCAAACAGAAAGTTCAGATCTGCAGACGGTGGGCACTGATGACTTCCCATGCTCAGGTACAGTACGATTGTTTCCTTATCTGATTTGATTTGTCCCAGAGTACGCAGTATCGTTCTCAAGACCACCTCGTCAAGCAGACTCTAGAGCGGAACGATTGTGTTCTCACTGATTAAAATGAACCAGACTTTGGGGTCCAGTGTTCTCGCAAACGATCCCTGGGTCCTAATGTGGAAACACCCTTGGAGACCAAGACTAAACTAGGAAGAAAACAAACCACTACACCTAGAATCAGGTGTAAAACATGTCTTGTCTGACCTACATCACTACATTCCATTAAAAGTTTCATACCTGAACCTCATAAATCTGCAGGAGCAACGCAAAGTTGGTGGTGTGGTTACAGAAACAGGAAGTCGTGTCTTCTTTTGAGGAAATGACCTCACAGCCATCAGTCGACCATCCTCCTTTATCCACTGCCCTGAGGAACCACGAATATAAAATATAAGCATATCAAAATAATGTTTCATCCAAAGGATCATTAATTTGCCAATACAGACACACTCACAACAGCTCGAAATCCCAAAAGGCGCAGACGGGCTTATGGACGATCCTCGACGTGCTCTAAAGCAGAAAAAAAAAAATTTAAGATTTGATTAGCCTTGCTGCTGATTAAGAAATAAAATATCCCAAAAAAATTTCCTGAAGTATATTGGTTACCTGAGTGTGATGGCGGAGTGTATACTGCACACCCAGACTGACAAACTTCCCATCAGCCATCACTGTGCTGGAAATGAGCGATGAGCCCAGGACTGTCCCCTTATACCTGACCCACAGTCACACACACATCACAAGCATGTGCTATATAATCATGTAGTGTTATTGTAGTAATGTTACCCTTAAGTAGTTTATTTTCTCATAAGATAATATTCTGAAGGATTTTATGCAATTTACACCCCTGCAATTAGAATGATCATATACAGTATATAAACATTATAATTGCAGCGGTGTAAGTGGAATAAAACTCTTCATTTTTAGGGTTAAAAATCCCTACATCCATATTTTCTTAATTTGTTGTTTTTTTATCGGTTTGTTCAAGAAAAGCAGTCAGATCAGATTAAATATGAAATATCAGATGTTATTAAATCATCAGAATTGTTAATTAAGATAGAACTTACTTTGAGGAAGAAAAATACAAGATTTTCGAAATAAGCTTTTTAGATCACGTGCTACTTAGATACATCACTATTTTGAAAATGATGTCATGGATAGTCACATGACTGCACCAGGACGTTCATTAGATGTCACTTCTGAGTTAATGTCAAGTATTAAGATTTTTATTTATTTTTTTATCAATTTATAGTTACATTTAATGTTGAAGAACATTCACAAGCTAAGTTTTTAATAAAAAGAATAATTTTGGATCCCTTCCAAAAAATATTCCTTACATACAGTAAACGTCACCATATTAAGAACAATGCATCTATTTAGTTTATTCATTTATTATGAACCCTAGATCATAAGGAGTATTTGCGATACAAGTCCCTGTAGTCACTATAGAAACAGTAGCATATTAGAATGAGTACTTTAATAATAAACATACATAAATTCGGACCGATCAGAATGCAGAATTCAAAATTTTATGCTTTGGTATAAGGTTAGCTGAATAAGACTTACTTGAAGGAGGAGTCAGTGGTGACGGGGATGAGCGTCATGTTCTCCTGTCCATTCAAAAGAGGTCTCAGGGAGCCGTACCAAGCGTTTAACAGAGTAACTTTCCCGAAGCCTGGACATGTGGACAAACACAACTTTAGTTCTTCAACTTTAGTCTTATAAATCTCTAAAGTCATTGGTTGTCGAACACACACTTTGCCTCACAAGAGTTCTTCAGTGTCAAATGAACACATATTTACTGTCATTTTTCATATACTAGTAAATATACCCTATACCACATTTTTTCCAACACTATGGCACTGTAGCAAAGCATTTATGAAATAAAGTGATCAGAAACTTATACAAGGTCAATTATTAGCTAGCCTTATTAGCTTGCTAGATTATTATTATTTTTTAGATTAGCACCTCCATTTAAATTCGGCCTCCCATTTACATGCCTGTATTCACCACAGAGTTTATATGATGTCACACTCCACAGGAATGATTAATCGTTCATATGAAATTAGACACTAAAGGCTTTAATAATTTGCCGAATCTCAAAATCTGATCTCTGTTCCAGTGTTATTGTGGTGACGTGAATAGTTTGTCCAGCAGGGGGCTCACACTGTTCCCTTCTCCACTGCCCTTCTTATATGAGGTCATATTACAGGGAACATCTAACTGGCTTGTTTAAGCCCTGGTGTATACTGTACATAAATGGAAAAAGGGACAAAAAAAAATAGGGACTTTTTTTCCTCGTGTTTTTTTTTTTCATACACACAATGGATGTCAAAAAATGACTAAACAGTTAATTTTGTATAATTTGTCAATTTTAAAAACAAAAATTCTACTACATTAATGTAATGCTTTCTCACATTGCCAAAATTGATCCTGCGCTTTTGAGTTTGTAGAACATCAATTGGCTTCATCAGGAGTTTTGTGTCCTCTTATAGGTACTAAAATCTACAGCTAAAGCTGAGCCCGTGCACTACTAAATATTGTGCTTTAATAGATACTACTGTATATCCATGGCTAAATCCAATCCTATGCACTAAACTACATAATTGTACCCTCTAAGAGATACTAAATCCACGGCTAAATTCCATCCTGCACCCTAAACTACTAAATAGTGCACTCTAATACTATAATGTATATGGTGATATCTATTACAAAAGTACATGGCAGGTTCACAGCTTCTGTCATCACAGGTATCCCAAACACAGATATTCAGGTCGATGTTATAGGTGAGAAATCATAGCAGATCCTGACAATTCATATCAAATTCTGAGGTTTTAGTAGTAAGAGTTGGTAAGAGTTGGTAAGGTAATCATGACGGTTCTTAGACAGTTCTTGACAGTACGGCTACATTTTGCAGTTTGTAACTGAGTTGTAGACGATTCATAAGCAGAGGTGGAAAGAGTAATACAATTTTGTACTTAAGTAAAAGTACTGTTACTTTAGTGAACTTTTACTGAAGTACA
>JAQMYL010000039.1:29014837-29026436 GCA_030014365.1 Clarias pachynema
AAAGGCTGACCTCTGTGTCTTAAAATAACAACTAACTGTTGTTTTTCTTGTTGTTACGTAATTACCTAATTCCATAGGTGTTATTTTATAGTTTTGAAATCCCCAGTATTGTTGTGGAATGTAGAAAATAAATAACTAAACAAAAACAAAGAAATTTGCAAGTGACCCCAAACTTTTGAACGGTAGTGTACTTCTTAGAAAAAAATACATTTAAACTTAAAGTTTTTCACAATTTCTGACATTTAATCTTAGTAACTCTAGCAAACACCTTTTTTTTGGTTCTTTAGATTTTCCAATGATGTCAAATGAAGAGGCACCATGTTTGAAAGTAGGCCTTAACATGTGTCCCATGGTACTCTTTCAACTGATACAAATGAAGTCAATTAGCCTGTCAGAAGCTTCTAAAGCCATGGTATCTTTTTCTGGAATTATCCAAGCTCTTTAAAGTCAACCGAGTGTGTATAAACTTTTGTCCCACTGGTGACTTATAAGTGAAATAATACACTTATCAGCCATAAAATTATGACTACCTGCCTAATATTGTGTAGATCCCCCTTCTGCCTCCAAAGCAGCAATGATCTGTTCAAAGTCCATGATTTAAGATATGACCAAAAATGTACTATTTTCTTTTTCATTATGTCTAACACTGAGGATGTTTTTATTTTTTTTTTCGTTTTGGTGGTACAAATAATTCTTCATTTGTCTTTGCTTCCTTCAGGATATTTCTAAGGTAAATATTTCAAATGTTTCCAATCTTCCTATGAGGGTGAAAAGCAATGTTTATTCCTTACTTCCACATAGTAGTGTAGACATACAGTAACATAATGTTTTCAGATTCTGAATCTTTTGGTCGATGTGCTAAAACATCTCACTTTAATAAAGGCACTTTCTGCTGTTTCTGTTCTTGCTATTATTCTTACTTCATCCTTGATTTTTCATATTAAGGATGGGAATCTGAATTTGATAATTTGATCTATGCATTACTTACTTTATGCAAAGCTAGTCATGAAAAATGTGAAGTGTGCTCTATGATAACATTTACAGCATCTTCCTTCAGTATCAATAAAATCTACATAATCTTAAACAACTTGAATTCCCTCACTAAAGGAAAAGCTTGGTGAGGAAAGAAATGTCTGCCAACATTGCTATGTGATGGAAAATAATCCTTGACGATCACCCTCTATTGATCAGTGACACCGGGGGATTCTAATGCAATGAAAATACTGAAGCAATACAAAATTTCCTAGCTGCTATAGAGAACCAATCCTGCTGTACTCCACTGCCACTCCTACTCAGTCCAAGGCAACTAACCAAATAGGCCAGAATGTGATCCGGCGGAAACATGAACACAACTGAACAACATGTTCCATGACATTTCTAAAGTAGTTTATTTTGGAATCAGTATCATAATCTGTATCAAGTTCCAAAAAACACCTTGTGAATTTTTTTTTTTTTTTTTATGAATTCATTGTAAAATGAAACATTGCTTTGGAGATTGTACTCAGTAATAACCATCCTTTCCAGGTTCAGAGCTAGACCTCTTCTGGAGACTTACTCTGTTTGGGAATGCTTGGCCCAGATGTTTGGCTGACACTGTTACTGTTCCTGACCCAGACCGGACGACGCATCTGAACCTGATCCAGAAGTTGCCTCATGCCCTCCTCATCCTCATGCTGCCCCTGAATGGTGATGGAGCTCAGTTGACCCTGGCAGTAGTGGAAAGCATGAATGAAGCTGCAGGAAGTATTCACCAGCTGGAACATGGTCTCTTGGGTCTGAATCGGGTGGTTGTGGAGGGCCACAGTATCTACCACAGGAGAAGGTTATGTTGACCTTTTTTTTTTTTCAAGTACATGAGAACCTGCTACCACACATACGAGTTAAAATGGATCACAAAGGTCGTCCGATTATGGTCCAATTATGGTCCAATTATGTAGCTTATATTTCATTGTCCCAGATGCACAAACACTGAAGAAACACAAGAACTAGCCTTGAAGCATTACTAGCACTGTAGAATGAAAGCTTCGAGTTAGTTCCTTGGTCTTTCTGAGTAGCTTCAGTTACAATTTCCACGTTGTGACATTTAATAGAATTTTAGGACTTATGGGTTGAAAATAAACCAAACTCACCCACAATGCACCTCTCTGACACTACTTCTTCTTCAAACAGATCTGTTGATATATTTTCAGTGCTGGAAGTGTCTACAGTCTTTGAGGCCAAACATTTCGAAAACTGATTTAAAAAAAAACAAGGAACATAATAACATACAAAATCAATAAGATTTTTGCTAGTTTATTTGAATTCTACACACATGAAGTTAAATACAGTAAAGTCTATTTGAAATATTTATTTCTAGTTTTTTTTTTTTTTTTTTTTAAATGTATTAAGATTTGCCTAAAAAAATGTTTAACATATTTAATTAAAAATGACGTACTACCTTTATGAGATTTATAAAAATAAATAAATTTATTTAAAAAACAGTCCCCTAAATACGACGAACAAAATCTCAAAAATCCAAATTTCGTGTAAAAGAGGTGAAACATATCCAAGTATCTTAGACACCAAGATTCCCAGGGAAAAGCAAATATTTTCAGAGCAGCCAGTCAAATAAAAACGATTTATATTCCGTTCAAACAGCAAGGACGTTAAACCCTTAACCCTTAACACTGAAGCTTAGCGCAAATATTTAGGTAACATCCTAGCTAGTTAGGCTGTGCTAGCATAAGCTCGCTGGCAATTACTACAGTAGTAGCCAAAAATATAAACGTAAGAATTTTCTAATAACTTCTGAGTCTTGTTAACTCTTCTCCACATCTTACCTTGACAGATGTGAACATGACAAGAAGCTGAGATCATCTACGTAAAAGCTAAGTGTGAACATTGAAAATTATTTAACTTTTTTCCCCTAGGAATGCTGGTGAAAAAAAAATTTTTTTTTTTGAAATCTAATTTACATAAAATCATCTGCACTTCTGTGTTTTAAATTTCTAAATTTTTCAAGCCTAAAATGCCAATCATATTTTTTTTAACTTTTAAAAGAAAATCTTATCTTTGACAATATTAAAACAATGAAATACAGATTTTCAGAAATACTGATTAAAATTCATTATTACACAATAATTTCAATAAACAAATTTCATATTTTATTAGTTAGATAAGCTTTAATAGACCATAGCTAGTAAATCTACAACAAACAAAAAAACATTTTGCAAAACTGTGTATCAAAAATAGTAAAACTACAAATATTTGTATAGTTTTTGATACATTTTATGAAAGTATTATAAGTAACAGATCTAGCTATTTACTACAAATGTTAATATTTGTCATTGTTGGCCTCCTTAAAGGGGCAATTTAGACAGATAATCCGCTTGGTTTAGAATCCCCTGAAGCTTTTGCCTTCCAAACGTCTATAACGAAATCTGTATTTTGAATCATTATCAGCTGTATGATTACCGTGGATAAAATCACCACCAGCAGGACGAGAGACATCTTCTCACCTGAAAAGAAGCAGCCATAAAAGAGAAATAAGAGATCTAACAAAATTTCTAAGCATCCAGTAAATAAACCGGCCAGATGGTCCACATTTTACCACGAAACACACATGAACAGATGAGAAACGCTCCTAAGTCACTAATGTCCAGCTGAGTCAGAGTTCCTCTATTTCTATGTTCTGCTTTTACCAGAAAGATGAATAAACTTCTGCATTCTCCAAAAAGACATGGATGGACGAGCAATGGATTTGTACATGAAATAAATATGAAATCTTTAAAATAAAGAAAGTGGACTTACAGGAGAAGGGACGGTGGCTGTTTCGGCGTATCCTCTGTCCTGTGTAGTGAGATGCTTCTTTGTCTCTCTTGCCACACATCTGTCTTGCTGTGTGTGTTTTGTGTGTGTGTGTGTGTGTGTGTGTGTGTGTGTTCGTGTGTGTGTTTGTAAAAGAACTGATGGGGCTCACAAACAGGTCTAAATGTATATACGTGTCCTCATTCTGACAGACTTCATGTCACATAGTGTGACCAAGACTCTATTTCACACTATATCTGTCTGTGTGTATGTGTGTGTGTGTATATGTAAAGAAATAAGTGTGTATACCCAGCTTTAATTGACAGATCTTCTTACCAGGATCATGTCTTCATTCTGTCCTGCCTCACCGTTTAGTATTCTGTGTATGTGTGTGTTTTGAGGAAAAAAAAAAAAGGTGTGTTAAGCAACCCAAAGCCCCCCCCCCCCCCCTCTTTTGGCACATCCCTCCGTTCAGTACAGAGTTTTGTCATGCTAATGGGCCTCATTTATTAAAGCAGGCTTGCGCAAGCAGAAAAAATCCCAAAGACTTCATCTAAAACAGTGGGAGATCTAACACACACACACACACTCACACACACACACACACACACACACACACACACACACACACACAGAAATGAACACACCAGAAGGATGCTATGGAGAGTACAGCATGTTCCTGAATAGTGATAAGACACACCGAAAGATTTGGACATAAAGATGAGCTTGAGCATGTAATGCTACACTTATTTTTCTACAGTTATAAAAAGCAGAGAGTGAAACGAGTGCGAGTCCTAAACTGAGGGCGTTGTACGATTGTGGGAAGAGTCTTCTTTCTATTTTGTCCTGAGTTTTGTGTAAAGTACACCACTGTTATTCATCTAGTTTGTATTCATGATGGGTACAATCGCACACACACACACTATACAGGCCACTTGGGAATCCAACCAGAACGACCTGAATGTCTCAACTTTGAGTAAAACTGGATCCTCCGAAAATGTATCCTAACATTATTTCATATTTTAGTGCTAATTAAACATATACACGCTCCACATGTTCATATCAATAATCAAAGCATCGTGGTCTGACTTTCATCACGATCGTCTCACTTTGTTCACATTATTGAGCTTAACGTTTTTAGTTCAAAACTGTTTTTATTTGAATTACTAGCAATTGTAACTTTTAACCTCATTGAAATTTGATTAGGCACCCATGAAGTCCCACCTCCGAATCACCTTTCACCACAGCTTTGTTGAATCCTGGATTCTGATTGGCCAGAATGTAATTTCCATAGTAGCATCAAATGTGATGTAAGATTTTCTGTAAGGAAACAGTTTTAAGGCTTCTTCGTGTTTTTTTTCCTGCACGGGTATTTATTTAATAATAAAATTTGTAGTCACATGTACAGTACATAAGGACGATGGGGTCAGAGCTCAGGGTCAGCCAGGATACAGTGCCCCTGGAGCAGATAGGGTTAAGGGACTTGCTCAAGGGTTCAACAGTGGCAGCTTGGCAGTGCAGGGGCTTGAACCCCCATCCTTCCAATAAGCAACCCAGTAATCCACATCCTTAACCTTTTTAGCCACAAACATAAAGGGAGCCCGCGCCAGCTGGGAATCGAACCTGTGTCACAATAATGGCAGCCTTGTATTATACCACTACACTACCTGGGTTTTCTGAAAGACAAAAATCAATCAATGGTGAAGGAAAGCCTGTTTATAGCTGCTATAACATGGGTGCTTTAGTGCTTATCATCATTGTCACCTTGCACCTCCACGGTTGGGGGTTTGAATCTCACCTCTCTCTCACCGTCTCTGTGTGTGTGCATGGAGTTTGCATGTTCTCCCTGTGCTTGGTGGGTTTCCCTAGGGGTACTCTGGTTTCCTCCCACAGTTCAAAGACGTGGTGTAGGCTGATTGGTGTTTACAAATTCACCATAGTGTATAACCAGGTGTGTGTGTGCATGCATGCACCTGTGGGTTGCCAGATGTTGGGATACTCAACAATGTAGGTTTCCTTATTTCTGCTGGCATGAATTTGCCTGCGATTAAGGTTTAAATGGATGGATAGACAATCAATAATGAACAGCACAAAAATATCATGCAACTTACTTACAAAATCCTTTTTTTGTGCTAATTAAAAATCTAAATCTTGCATCTGAACCAAGTTCTTACAAGTTACAGTAATCATTGCTTGGATTAAGTAGTGAATTGGGAGGGAGGCTGGGAGGGAGGGAGGATCTGATCCCTCTTTGTACATAACTTGATATTAACATTTATCAGTGCTCATGCACATCTGGAGTCCGGATTATTTTGTTTTATAAATATATAATACTGCTTAATATGTGATGCTTATTGTATATTGTGCATCAAATAATAGAATTGGTGATTAAAGCTATGACACAAAACCCACCCAGACTTTCCTTTTTGCACAAAATTCCCCCTTGCATCATGAGCATGACTCCTACTGGGGCCTGGACAAAAGCCAGCCTGCTGACCACCAGCATGACCACACACACACACACACACACACACACACACACACACACACACACACACACACACACACACACTCAGACACACAGGGCCCTGATGAATACCTGCCCACCGCTCTAACCCTGCTGCCCTGATCCCAGTCTTTTTTTCCTCAACAATAGAAGCAGAGTTATGTGTTTCGAGAGCGACGCGGGAAACAAAGTCACATGGTTATATGGTGCAGAACACAGACCTCCAATCAACTTCACTCATGAGTCACATGTTGCAGAAACATTGCGAGGAAGGGTTATGCACTTAAGAGCACTGAGCTTACTAATGCTTAGTTAGTTTACTCATAATAACTTGTGGCAGGTGTAATCAGGCATTCATAAGAAAATCAGTAATACAGTTGTACTGTAACCATGTATTTAAATAAATGAAAAAAGCAAACATGTTTGAATATACATTTAAAATTTTGTATTTAAAAATGGGAAAATGTCAAGTATGACTTTCTTTTTTTCTTTTTGTTATAAATATTTAGTAATGAATTAATTAGGAATATTTTTATGATTTAAATATGCAGAATAAACCCATGACCACCCCCATCCTAAAAAAAAAGTGTCTTTAAAAGCGTTGAAAATAGAAATGTCGTTACATTAAAAAATGTGGTAAAATAAACAAAAAGGAACCATAAAACAAAAAGTGTTAGGATTTTTTTTTTTTAGATTATTTTGATGTAACCATGACGAAATAAAGACACAAAACATTAAAGTATGATTTCTCTCTCCCATGTAAAATAAAATATTTAAATAAAAAATAAAAAATAAATGAAAATGAAAAATTCCTTTTTTCTTCCATTAATTTCAATTAGTTTTTATTTATTTTAAAAATTATTTTTTTTCTTCTAACTTCGATGTTTAATATTTAAAAATATATGAAAAATATAACCAAATATTTGTCAGGGGCCTTTTGTTTTCCCCATAAATATTTGGTTATATTTTGTCATATATTTTCAAATATTCGATTTTTAAATCTATAAATAAAACAAATGCTTCAGTTGTGATTTTGATATTATCTATTTTATATAATTTATGTATATTTTTATATCAAATATACTTCTTCCTATCACCGTGCCACATGAGAGCTAAAACATGTGTCCTTCTTTTCACACTGCTGCTTTTGAAAGGTCCCAGTGCAGCTAAACACTCACATATACTGTATATTCTACAAGAGCTCACAAATGTCTGCAATCAGCTGATTGATGAAAGTAATAGCATCCCTCTTCAAACCTCATCTAGGGTTTTAACCTTTGATGTCCACATCGTTACTCCTTCAGTAGCTATTAAACAACAGGATTGTCTGCTCTGGTCTCTTGAAATAAATTTTTTATCTAAATAAATCACACTGTACATCGGATTTACGGGTGATAGTATACTGAAGACTCCAGAGAATATTCATCTGTTAAGAATTCACTCAGAATTTAGTGCACTAGAGATGTTGAGTCTGATAAGTAAAGGACGAGACAGGTTTATACTCAGGTCTGAACACATGGCTTGATTTTTCTTCCGTCCAGCAGCCATATTGTTGAGAGCGGCTGGTCAAAAGGTCCGAGTTCGACTCACTGAGTCATTTAGCATGTCAACTAGAGCGCAATGAATCTCAGGCTATAAAACTCAGCTCTTCTGGCTTGAACAAGGAGGAGGAGGAGGAGAAACTCCAGGCATGTTTCTAGAGGAGCCCTGAGCAACAGACCACCGCCGTCCACCGAGTTCAGAAAGCACCTTTTTAAAGACTCGCTTTGTCACAGCAGATGTGCAGTGACTCATTCAACAGCTGACTGAAGCTTTAGAATTTATTTCTAACCCACAAACACAGATGTGAAGGTGAACTCTGCAAGCGGTCGTAGCACACTGTAACTTTTCATTCAAAGTTCCTTTTACAAAATCTCTGTTGGTCTTACTCTGACACTGGAGACTCCTTCCATAAGTGTGAAATAAGGATTTTCTTAAGAATCTGAAAAACGTTGAGTGTTACTTAGAAGCTGCGGTGAATGATCTGTAACTAAAGAAACACTAACACATTTATATTCAAATAATTTCATTACATCTCCCAATTATCATACATTTGTGGCCCAAGTCATAAAATTACTTTTAAACACCTGGTGTGCATCAAGAATTTAAATCTTCTACAGATGCAACTTTAAGGATTAGACTCTTATTGCCACAAGCTATCAGAGACTAGCATTGAAGATTAGCAAAAGATGTTTTAATTAATCTGAGAAGAAAGAGTTTGAAAGAAAGTAGCTAATCGAGGCGTTTACTCTTTTATTAATTTAGCCAAAGTGAAGAACTTAAAGATGAACTTCAATGTTTACCAGAGAGGATTTGGGATTAGGAATGGGAAAGACTTCCTTTTTTGTCTTCTTTTTTCTTTGCTTCATTTCTACTACAAAACATCTTTCAATACTAACTCTAGTTTAAAAATTAAGTGTGATTTATTTTGATGTTTGGATTTTTAATTGATGATGATGAAGGAAATAAACATGAAAATACAGGAATGTAAAGTTGAGTATTATTTCCTTTATTTTTTTTTTATAGGACACAAATCAATTAAATTACAATCTTCCTCAACTTGGTTTTGCTGTTTTGATGTTTGTGTTTTTTTTAACATAAAAAATAAGCAGACAGAAAGCATGAAAATACAA
Organism: Clarias pachynema; assembly: GCA_030014365.1. Lineage (NCBI taxonomy): Eukaryota > Metazoa > Chordata > Actinopteri > Siluriformes > Clariidae > Clarias > Clarias pachynema. The sequence continues at coordinate 29,023,802 of JAQMYL010000039.1, forward strand.
AAAAAAAAAAATTCTTTAATTCTTCTTCCCATATTTAGATTTTTTAATTATTAATATTTTACACAATTTAAGGGATTATTTTCTTTTTTATCTTCTATTTTTAAGTTTTAAAGATTTGATGATGTGCTTAAATTTTTACCAAAATATATTTTGTTGTATATTTTTGCCACATAATAAAAAATATGAAGTACGAAATGCAATTTTTAAATTTTTTAAATGCTGTTTATATTGTTACGATTTTATAATGAAGCTATAAAAATGCAATAAAAAATGTTTAGATTTTTTTTCCTGATCTCTTAAATGATATTAATGATTTATAATGATTTTTAGATAGACTTTATGATATTTGGACTCTTGTGACTCCTTAGCACAGTTTATACTTTAAAATTAGCCTGTGCATTTATTTAGAATAGTACTTTTATTTAAAAAATATTTAGGTCATTTTACTACCTTTAGTTCTATTTTGTAAAGTATTAGTATGTAGAATTTATTATTTAAATTTCTACCACATGAAAAGAAAAAAGAAAGAAAAAAAAGTATGAAACATAATATTTACATTTTTAAAATGCTGTTTGGATTTTTATTTTTTTTTATTTTACTATAATAAAGCCATAAAAAGGCAAAAAAAAGTTCATATATTTTTTTTCTGATCTCTTAAATATTTTTTTATATGTTTTATAATATTTGGACACACTTTAGTAAAGTTTATACTTGTCTTCTTTAACATGAGTGCAAACTATGAACATGTTCATCAGCTTTATCGTTAACCTGAGAATTTATTTAGGACAATTGCACTTTTAATAATAATTTTTAAAAAGTAGGTCCTTTTTACCACCTTTAGTTCTATTTTTTTTTTAATGTGCATACCTTTTTATTAATGATATAAATATCAAATCATAATTTCAACCTATTTTGAAATAAATTTGCTCAGAGACTTAAAATTTATATTCGTATTATTTGTTAAAAAACAAAACGTGCCTGAAGTTCTTTCCCTTTCTCTTCCTATGCCTCCCCACTGCAACTGGTCCTGACTGCTCTTTTTTCATCCTGCCTTCCCCTCACATTCTGCTGGAACAAAAGAGCGCTGGCGTCCATTTTCTTTGCGACAATTAAATTCATTGACCGGCCCTTTCTCTTGCTCCACACTGTCCTTCTTCGGCACCGCCGCCGTTTTGAAATGCCCTGTGCATTTCCATGGTGATGCGAGGTTTGTAAGAATGGCATGACAACGTCAAATAGTCTCCAGGCCTCGCAGAAGAAGAAGAAGAAGAAGAAGAAGTGAACAAAGCAAGCAGCGATCTACATGTACTGAGAGGAAGGGGCTCCTTCCCAGAAATCGCCCCCACCCTGGGCTAAAACATCCATCCTGTGTGAGACACCATGCGAACGTTTTGATGTTTTGTATGGACATGAAATGCGCCCTGAATTGGAGACATATGTTTAATCTCTCGGGGTGATCGATATGTCACTTGGGTGGTCATGTGACCATGAAGAGTTTGGCTTGAAAGAAATGTACTGCTCTATAATTAGAGAATATTTACAGGATCATCTTTGTATTGTTTTATGTAATAATTTTTCTTCTTATCTGAAGATGCCATAAGATCCAAACCTCTGATACTGGAGACTCTGTCCATAACAGTTAAATAAATGTTTCCTTACAGAAAATGTATACAATGTATACATTTTCATACAATGTATATAATAAAAAAAAAAATCATAATTAATTGATCTATATGAGCCGTTGCTATGGTAATGATAATGTGTTTGAAAGTTAATTTTTGAACTAATCAGCACCTTCTGACCAATCAGAATGGAGAGTTCAGCAGCACTGTTTTGTACAAAGTCTTCACAGTTCAAGGATCCAGTTAAAGCCACCAGCTCTCGTAAAAATGAAGAGACTCATTAAGAGTGTGTGTAAAAGTAAAAAAAAAAAAAAAATGCAAAAACATGAAAACGACTGCTCTGTATCTGTGCCCTATCAGCTCTTAGGTATGGTCCAAATCCTCATCATCATCGTCATCGTCATCATCATCGTCATCATCAGGTCAGCATATGGAAAATTCCACACAATCTGAAACAATCTGTCCTGTTAGACAGCCCGTGTTTGTCGAACCCTAATCTGGTGGCTACAGACACACTTTACGGCCATTTTTATCTCCACCATTAATCAGGTGCTCTGCCAGCCTGCACGTCTCCATGGAAACGATCTTTCGCTGCTGTGTGCCATAAACGCTGAGAGTGTCAAGAGCCAGACAAAGAACTGAACACGAGGTGAGAGACCCGACCAATCAGAGAGAGGGAGAGGAGAGTCAGGATCAGGTGTGCGGGATGGGCGATGATATCATGATGGACAGTGGCTGGAAAAAAGAGAGAGACAAAAACACTATCACACACAAGTACACACACACACACACACACACACACACACATGCAGACAGGTAGAAAGAAAGGCTGGAGCGGGTCATGCTTCATTTTGATTCTGCTGCAATTTCAGTGCTTTTTTTGTTTGTTTTTGAGACATTCTTTTCTTCACTTCTTTACTCCTCACTTGCTCTCTCTCTCTCTCTCTCTCTCTCTCTCACACACACACACACACACAAACACACACACACACACACACACACACACACACACA
>JAQMYL010000039.1:29050273-29069253 GCA_030014365.1 Clarias pachynema
CACCAGGAATATGAAAAGGGCAAAAGGTGTGGCTAACGTAATTCTTCTCCTGTACATTACGTTTTTATCACTGATTAAATTTTCAATCTATTGGTGGTTTGAAAGTTGAATGTCTGTTAGCATAGAGTAAACGTTGCAGCATGTTAAGGACCGTGTCTAAGTGAATAAGTTGTATCAGATGCGACATTGCTAACTATCATGGATGATGCAATCCAATCTGGAAAATATGCGACATTGACATGAGTGTTTATCATCATGGAGGGGATGCAGCTGACGGAAATGTGCGCTTCAGGTGTTCAAACACGTCCTCGCATGTCTACACATCGACTCTTAAGGACAAATCCGTGTCTCCGTGTTACATGTTTTCTTTATTGGAGTTTTAAAGTGTAAACAGAGAGAAGTTCAGTGGGTGTATTCTGAGCGACTATGGCTCCAGGACCTGAGCTAATCTGCTGTTGTTGCTAGGAGCTTGTTGGGTTATTTCCATCAAGGAGTTAACACCAGCAAAACTAGCCAAGACGCAAATAAATAAGATCGGGTTGCAGGGTCTTAGATCTCCCCGCCACTTTGTAAACAAAATAAGCACTGTGGGGGGGGTGGAGAAAGGGGTAGACAAGTGGAACCCATCACCTCTCTCTTTTATTCGGCCCCTTCCAAAAGCACGCGGCCGCCACCCTTGGCATCCTGCTGGGTCGGACGGGGATCCAGAGGTAGCGCTAAAGCTCTCTGTCCTTTACACATCCTCAGCTGTCTCGTTCGGTCCTCTCTGTGTTGGTTTTAGGAGGGCGTCGCTTGCTTTAATGCACAGGTACTTATCACATAAAGATGGCTCAGGAAGCACCATAATGACCCGTGATGACTAAATCAGACTGAGGGTTTTTTTTAGGCTTAGTTTAATTTTATTTTTGTTTGATTTAAGAGGAAACTTTTCCCCCTACTTTAAAAACATGGTTTAATAGAGCAGACATTTTTTAATACCATAAATCAAACCGCAGGAGTTGTTTTGTAACCCGCCGAGTTTTCTCACATGTTTTTAACACATCTGACGGTTCACACCCATGACACGTCAGTCCCGGGTGTTTATCAAGCATTGATCTGTCCTCCACAACCAAATACAAACTGATGGGTGGAGAACACGCCAATGGCCATCCCAATACAAATGACGTGCTAACAACCGTGCAGAGAGGAAATCAGCCAAAAAGAAGTGATTAACTGAGTTTCGTAGTTCGTCAGATGAACGAATTAACATCTTGGCTGTAACTATACCTAAATATTTGCATTGATGTTCTAACATAAAGAGCAATCTCCTTAATGCTCTCTAAATCACAACTTAAAGTGCTGATCTCTAAATCACAAATGCAAACATTAAAGTTTGGTGCAAATTTAAAATATATATATACAGGTATGGAAAATCCTTTGATGGGCCGAGTGTCATTCCCATTTCCATACACTTTAGCAAGATAACACTAATTGCTGGAAGGCATCTACTAAGTATGTGTCGGAAATTGAGCATCCTGTAGCCATGTAGCATGAGGCCCTGATGTTGATTCCAGCATAAACTAACAAAAGCCAGCTGGACGCCAATGATTAAAAGGCCCCATTGTTTCCTTATTAGGGGCTGCCACGTTAGCAAAAGGTGTGAGCCGCGGGCCTTAACAAACATAAGCTGCCCCGCCCCTTCCAGATGGAAAAAGCCTCAAAAGCTTTAAATACAGTGGACGACGATGATGATGACCTGAATGCATCACAGCTGATATGACGTGACTGACTTTAATCATCCATTAAATCGGATCTAAAATCGAAAAAAGAAAAGAAAAAAAAACGTCAGACGGAGCGAAACTGATGGTTTTGGTGTTTTAATTTTTATGCTAGTTCATTTTTGTGGAAAATAAACTGCTCTTCATTACTCAAAGCTAAGCTTTTTCATATGAGTTTCTATGTGAAAGAATAAGGCAATGTTTGTATTTTAGTAGTCTTAATTATGATTTATTTAACTGGTTTGATTCTTTGATTCTGATTTGATTCTATGAATCACCCTAGGCAGTGGCAGTTTATTATACACAGCAGAGTAAGAAGAATCAGGAAGATCAGGCATAATTATAATTGAATGCAAAAGAAGAAATGTGAATGTGAATTTGTGAATTTGCGAACAATATAAAACTATCATATCTCTACTTTATGAAAATGAATAAAAAAACAGGTTTTAACTAACTGGCTAACATTAGTACTGTTTCCCTCTAAAATCACATCAAACAATGAAAATCCATATACTTCTTCTTCCTGCGCTTTTTCCCTTTTATCCTAGTTGTCGCCACATATGGTTATTTGATTTGCAAGATCTTGCGCAGGTTTTATGCCGAACGTAACGACCTTCAGATTTTTTTATCTGCGCTTGGGACTGGCACTGCATGCAGAGGGTGGGTTGTATGGGTGTAGGGTTAAGGTATTAAGGACCCACAGCAAGGTGGCAATGGGTGACCCAGCTGCTCAAAACTCTGACCCTCCAATCAGCATCCCAGTGAAGTGCCTGAGCCACTACTGCACCTAAAAACCCATATTCAGGTGTTCAAAATTTTTTTGCTCCACCAAAATAGAAACCGCATCCAAGAGGTTGGTCATTTTTAAAAACGATATTAAAGATGTCCACATTAACCACTACTGTTACACATTAACCACTAAGTTATTATTATTATTATTATTATTATTATTATTATTATCTAAATCACATTTAAGAATTATAAATATGCAGATTGAATAAGCCTAGTAAAACAAGTTCACAATTTTTGTTTTTATTTTTCTATTATTGTTGATTATTATTATTATTTGCTGTTTTTTTATTGCAGTATTATTGTTTTGTATTATATATTTTTCACAGATGTATGATAGGAAAACAACTACAAGCATTACAGTCCTGTGTATTATGCTAGAACAGTATGTTTCACATCACATTTTTTTGTAAAAACAGAACTGCATTTTGTTCCAATGCATTTGAGATGTAAAGAGCAATGTCTACAGAGGAAGGTTATGCAAAAAAAGTATATTCATAATGCATGTCGCCTCTCAATATTAAAGTTGATTGTTCAAAAATTCGTCCCAGTGAAGATGAGAGGAACCTTGCATTTTAAGATATTTTTTTAATGCAAGGTTCCTCTCCACTCCAGGGGTGGTGGTTCAGAAATCAGTCCCTGTTGAGTTGAGAGGAACTTTGCATTAAAAACATCTTATAATGCAAGTTTGATGATTCAAAAATCAGTCCCAGTGGAGCTTGCGCTTGGTGGGTTTCCTCCTGATGCACTGGGTTCCTCCTACAATCTAAAGGCATGCATTGTGGGTTGATTGGCATTTCCAAATTCCCCATAGTGTATGACTGTGTGTGTGTGTGTGTGTGTGTGTGTGCTTGTGCAATGCCATGGGTTGGGCTTTTTTGTTTCCTGGGATAGACTCAAAACCCTGCCTGACCCTATATGCAGGATAAGCAGTATACACAACAGATGGATGGATGATAATGATTTTCATATGCATTAGTAATATTTTTTACCCAAGGATGATAAAAGAAGTCGGGCAACCCCTGATCTGGATGAAGTGTTCCTTCAACTTAGGGGACTTGAGGTTTGTGTGCGTGTGTGTGTCTGTGTGAGTGTGTGTGCGTGCGCGTTAAGGGGCGTGGTTTTAAACACCATTGGTTTGCGGTGATTCAGTCTCGAGACCTGTGTGCATGTCTGTCATTCCGTACAGTGAGTGACCGGAGACGCGCCGCGCGCTTTACGCACCGGAGCACGAGCCTGCTTTACCATGAGCGCGTGCCGCCAGCGCAGTTAACTAACAAACACTAACAGACACGAACACGCCCTGGGGCATAGGATGGACCCGCACCGCGGCCCGCGGGTGTGCTCTTCTCATTCCGCCCCGGGATTCGGATTTATTCCTTCGGCTTTATTCTCTTTCTGAGGACGCTTTATATATTATTTTATTTATCTATTTATTACCAGCTGATGGAGTTGAAGCTGATCATTTAAAGCACGAGCATCTGGATTATTACCCTTCTTCTTCTTCTTCTTCTTTTTATTTATTTATTTTTTTACAAAAATATTATTTTGGATGAAATAATAATTTTAAAAAATGTATGGAATTAACCAACGCTGTTTTTACTTGTAAGTACACACTTTTCCCAACTTTTCTGATATTTTAGCATATTTCTAAATACTTTATTTAAAGTTTTAACTTTTACATTTTTCCAGATCTTTTCACTTCTTCGTGGTCTGGTGCCATGCACAGGTAAATATTACGCTTTCTCTTTCTCTCTCAATTTTGTCTAGATTAATGTTTGGTAGAATTTATTCGTATGCATTTCACTAAGCAATTTAAATGAACACCACTAAGTCCTAAGATTATTATGCTTCAAGGTATCATTATATTCAACTTATATTTCCTATAGTATATGTATTAAAGAGTTATAACTAATAAGCCTATAGTTTTCTGGATAGACTCATTCATATGCATGTACTGTATATGAAACACATATGCAAGACTGCTTAGCGTGCCATCATTTAAATTATATTATTCTGTCAGCATAATGAAACTGAAATGATTGCATGCTAAGCAGACTTACTGTACATAAGAACTGTAGCATGCAACCATTTAAACTATGTTATTCTATCAATATTCGGAGGCTAGTTCTGTTCTTTTGGTGCATTATTTTTTTAAAAAGTTCTTTAGGTTGTTTGTTTATCATGACTGCTAGAATTGCATTGCTTTGTTCTAAAATATTTAAGCTGTGCACGCATAGCTTAAATATTTTTAGTGTTTTCTTATTATTCTATTTTAGCTGGGAATTTTTTCAGTGTTTAGTAAACCTGTTAACCTGCATGTCGTAAAATATCTTTTAAAATATTTCATTCAAAACAAAGAAATCTGCAAATGTTATTTTCAAGTCAGATTGCACATGCAGTTAGTTATGCATTTGTGTACGAGTTTGCAGTGTAAGTCAATGCTGTGTAGGCCTAGAGAACGAGCGCCAGGGAGAAACGTGTGATCTTATGTTTTCCCTTCACGTGAAAATAAAAGGGGGAGAATGAGCCTTCTCCTGATTTTAAGCAGCACGTGAGGGAGCAGGGCGCGCAGACGGACGAGCTCAGCCGGCGGCAGGTGCGAGTCTACCAGCTCTACAGCCGCACCAGCGGGCGCCACGTGCAGATCCAGGGCAAGCGCGTGAGCGCCACCGCGGAGGACGGCAACACTTTCGGTGAGTGGGATCGGGTTCCGCGCTCGGGTTTCGGTGGGAGAGCAGCAATTCACAGAGCCGCAATCAGGGCGCATCAAGAGTGCTGATTAGTTCAGGAGGCACAGAGCGCGCGACAAATATTTCCTTAATTGCCCGCCTTTGTGTCGCGAGCGGCGCTAATGGACTTTAAACATCAAAGCAGCGACGAGGCGAGCGCGAAGGGATGCACGATATATCGTGTCGCTGATATTGTGATATTCTAGATTATATTTTAAATATACTATATGTCGATCGGAAAAAATTTATCTAGTTAATCACAGTCATAGTCTGTGATTAATCACGAATAATCATAATTTTAAAATACTCAGATTTACTTGTATTATAAAGGTACAATGTTGGAATAAAGAAATGCATGACAGACTGGTTAGAGGAAACAAGATTATGCAGTTTTATAATATCTCCAACGGTATACAGTATATGCGTTATAAATAGTTTATAGTTCCGTTCTGAGAGCTCGTTCGTAAGCCTGATACACAGCATATAACTAACATGTTTCATGATCTTGTTCTTGTTCTTTAGAATCTTACCGATGGTTGAACGATTTATGTTAAAAGAACAAGCAATGATTGCCATCTTTTCACCTCACTCCATTCTCTCAATTATTTTCACTTTTGTCTCCATTGTTAATGCTTGGTGCTTCTTAGCAGTACCAGCTTCATCGCTGCTACTTTTATGCTTGCTTTGAGACCTCCTGGGATGCACGCTGCATGTAACAGTGTACGCTGGACATGTGATCTTACTTCCACAATTGAACATATGCGAAATGTTCGAAAGTTAACTCAAATGTTCATAAATCGAATGTTCATAACTCGAATGTTCGTATCTGCATATGAAAGCATACCGTATAGAGCAGTTCCCTAGAGCACATAAACCTTCTTTCAAGAACACTCGAACTGGTTCATTACAGCAAATAACTTGTTCATCTTCCCTAAGGACCCTTATAAGATTCTTAATGACGCTCTAAGATGTTATGTCTTAGAGCCATTCGCTCTATTTAAACCATGCTAAAAAGGTTCAGGGCATGGGTGAGATTTAAAAGAAATGACAAAGATTCTATAGAGGAATAAACTTTTTGGATATTCAAAACGGTTCTTTAAAGCAAATAAACTATTTACTTTCCCTAAAGAACCCTGTAGGCCACATAACCTTTTTAGCTCCTTTAATCACCTGAATGGTTCTCTGGGGCAAACATTCTTTTTAAGGATATAATCTAAATAGTTTTTTGAAGTGAATTCAGTTTTTTGTATGTTTGTTTAAAAAAACACATTCAAAACATTTTAAATAAGCTAGAGTACAAAAAAATTTCTGTATTCTCTATAAGAACCTTCTTGCAAAAGAACATGCAATAAGGTTCTTATAGAGTATATAACATTTTGAACTTCCTTAATGACAACTCAGAAAAGTTCCTTAAAGCATATTACCATTTCTAACTTCCTTAAAGAACATGGTTTTGTAACCTGAATAACCTTCTCAACTTCCTTACATTTTTCAGAAATGTTGCATCTACAGCAGGTGCAAACTTTTAAGAATTCAAGGATCTCCTAAGGTGTTAAATAGTTTATAGATGGATTTCATTGGTACCATAAAGAACCAAAAAAATATTTCCCATAAAAGTTTACATAATTATTATATGGATTGGCTTCACAAATCTTTCAAACAACACATATATCTTATGGTCCCCTGGCTCTGGAGATTTCCCAGGTCCTGGAAAACACTTGGTTTTTCCTGCTGTAACACAAGTTAAATCTGCTAAATAACAAATCAGCATGAGCTAAAGCTGAAGTTGTTTTCCAGGATGAAGCATGTGTTTTAAAGAACCTTTTCTGACACCAATACAAGTCTAAAGTCTTTTTTTTTTTAATTTACTTTTTTCAAATGTCTCAGAACTAATGGTATGTATGTGCATTTCTGTGTTGCAGCCAGGCTGTATGTGGAGACGGACACTTTCGGCAGTCGGGTTCGCATCCAAGGAGCCAAGAGTGGCCGATACCTCTGCATGAACCGTCGAGGAAAGCTGGTGGGCAAGGTACACACTAACCTCATCACAGTGTTCACTTCCGTATTCATAAAGAATGTTCTTTAAGGGGTTTATTGAAGTTTTGTACAAATTCCTAAAGTGCCCTTCAGCATCCCAGAAACGATATAACAAGAACTAAGACATTTTAGTTAAATGTTAAACAGGTTCTACGTGTTTAGAAGAAATAATGGCTGATTATTTGAAGTTTGAAGTGAATAATTTGAGAATGCTTTCAGCTAATACAAAGGGTTCTTCAACAATTCTTTAAGTGTTCATTGGATTAATTAAGGGTTGTACTTGAAAAAAAAAACAGTAGCTCAGGATTCTTTGAATAGTTAGGAGTTCTAAACTTGTGGGTTCTGTGTGGTACCTGAGAGGTTTTAAGAGTGTGAAAGGTTTTTTTTAAATAATCATTTACACAACTACTGTGGATGCTTTCATAGGAGCCACAGAGAAAGTTCCATACGGTTGAATTTCAATGTTATATAAACAGTATGATTGGTATTATTATGTTTTTTCCCAGATAATATTACAAAATAATTGGTTCTTATCCTAAATGGTTAACTGGATAAATAAACGGTCTTAGTTTCCTACATGGGTTCCACTTCAAATGCTTTCCATGATGAGTTTTCAACTGAGTGAATGAAACTGAAAGATTATAAGAGTGTAGAAAACCAAAGAATGCCAATTTTGTAGCTCAAAAACCTACTCAGGAAAAAAAAAGGTTCCATATAGGGCTCAAATGGTTCTTTTTATCTTATAAACATTTTTCATAGAACACTTGAAATTCTTAAGCTATTTAAAATTCTTTTCCGTAGTGCTGAGATTACTTAAAAGTTCAATGTAGGATATTTCCATCAGGGAAGGGTTCTTAGATTAAACCCATTTCAGTACCTAGATAAATAAGGGTTCTAAAAGTTGAAGTTCTGGTTCAGAGCCCGTCTCATAGAGCAACATTCTAGAAATATACAGAAGAACCCATGAGTGCTCTAAATTTTCTGTCTCTCAAACAGGAGTCTCTCAGAGTGCAGAGTGGAGGCAGAGATACCTTCAGGATTCTTACAATAATTCAAGGTCTTTAGACTCTGTTATAGTGTTCTACACAAAACTGTGAGAATTTGATATAGCATAATGCATAGAGCTTACATATCATGAGTGTAGTGGTACCGATGATTACTCTTATTTAAAGAAAAATTCAAACTTAACCTTTTAGGAGAATGAGAACAATTGAAGAACCCTTTCTAAGAATTAGCTTGGCTAAATGCAAGAGAGGTTCTAGCTGTTAAGTAGAAAATAACAAACAGTAATTTGGTGTTATTTGTGCATATCACAAATAACCCTGAGAGTACCACGCAGGTGACCAGGCAAGGTATAGTATATACAATTTTGAGGGCGTACTTGAAAAAAAACTTTATAATAAGGTTTAACATAAACCTTTTTTTTTTTTTTTTTTTTTAGATTCTAGATTGAAATGATTTTTTTAAAAATAATATTACTGCAGATCATTTCAGAATAATATAATTGTGAATATACGATTAAAATGTTTCATAGAACTGTCTAAAACAGGTTATAGTGCCACCTGCTGTCAGGGGTCATGAACCCAGAGTCTTAAATCATGACTTTAGGTTTTTGTTGTTGTTGTTGTTGTTTTTAAGACAGCGAACTGCAGATTCTCTGTTGCAGAAGCTCCCAAAGTGAAGTCGGTCAATGCTAATATATCCAGCACACTGTAAAAACCTAGAATCTTAGCCTTACAGGTGTTGTTTAAAGGTGTCTTAAATGGTACCTTACATAATTAAGGGTTCTTAACTAAACTAACAAAAGACCCTTTACAAAAGTGTACCAAGTACCAAGAGCTTTTACCTGCATACCATACATTCCTTAGAGGTTCTAGGTGTTTTGAAGAAAATAATGACCAGCAATGTGAAGTTTGCATGGACACCAGGCATGCTGTATATCCTGTTAAAACCTCAGGTTCTTTCATATATTTTGTGGGTTTATGGGATAAATCAGCATTCTTAGCTTTGTAAAAGGCCTCTTTGTCAAGCAGTTTAAATGATAATAAAATTTACTTAAAGCTTGTTGAACATCTTGTTGAGGGTGTCTACATAAAAGCCGTAATGATTTAACATAAAGCATGTTTAGATGTTTATGGTTTCTGTTGATCTTTAAGTTTCTTCTAAGCTTCATATTAGATTATAGTTTGAAAACCTGGCGGCACAGTGGTGGAGTGGTTAGCACTGTCGCCTTGCACCTCCAGGGTCCGGGTTCGATTCCCGGCCAGGTTCGATTTGCGTCTCTGAGTGCATGGAGTTTGCATGTTCTCCTCGTTCCTGGTGGGTTTCTTCCCACAGTCTAAAGAACTGCAGATTAGGCAGTTAATTGGTGTTCCCCAAATTGCCCACTGTGTGTGTGCCCTGCAATGGATTGGCACCCTGTCCAGTGTTTACCCTGCCTTGTGCCCTAAGTCTCCTGGGATAGGCTCCAGGCCCCCTGCGACCCTCAATACAGAATAAAGCGGTATAGATGATGAGTGAGTGAGTTTGGAAGCCTTTGTAATATTGATATCCTTGTAGGAGATCATGAGAAGTAATGAGTATGTATGAGAAGTAACCAATGCACCTGTAAAAGTTTCCATTTAAAATGTTGTCAGATAGCAGGATGTGATGTGACACATTGCTTCTTCTTGGTATTTTAATATGACTTAATATAATATGATTTATGTCTGTTTGTGCCCGTAGCCCAGCGGCAGAGGCAGGGACTGCATCTTCACCGAGATCGTCCTGGAGAACAACTACACCGCCTTCCAGAATGCCAAATATGAGGGCTGGTATGTAGCCTTCAGTAGGAAAGGAAGACCCATCAAAGCCTCCAAAACCAAGGAGAACCAAAGGGAAGTCCACTTCATCAAGCGGCTCCACAAAGGTCCTCTTCCTTTCCCCAACTCGGACCGACCTAAACACTTTGAGTTCATCAGCTTCCCTCCGATACGGCGAGCCAAGCGCAACAGGAAAGCACACGCGGCTTCGTAACGCTGTGCGCCACAGAACTACAAGACTGATTTATATATATATATATATAACAAAACAGAAGAGGAAGCTTTATTTTTTATATTTTCATAGTTAATGGACATCAAAAATAAAAAAAGAAAGAGAGAGAGAGAGAAATGACTCATAATAAAAGGGTGACTTGTACATACTGTATGGTAAGATAATGAGAGATGATGTATATATTTAATAAGCTCAGAATGTTTGCGTGAGTTGTGTGAGCGCTTTGTGGAGAGATGCAGGAGACACTGAATTATGGCAAATTCAGTAATAAATCAGATTATAAAATACATTTAAGTTTATTTTTTTATTTTTCTATGCAATATCTGGATTTTATAGAGCTCGTTGAGGAATACGGACTTTACCATTGATGGCTGGTTGTGATATTAAATGGGTGGACTATAAGCTAATATCTGTCCATGTCTTGACAACTAAACTGTCAGACTGAGAGCAATGCATTATATCATTCCATCCATCCAACTAGGAACTTCTGTAGTCCCACTAGGGATGTTGGAGGCCAGTGGTGACTATTGTATTTATTTCGATTTTTATGACCGTGGTAGGACCTCTGGCCAACACACACTATGGACAATTTGGAAACACGAGTTAGTCTATTCTGCATTTCTTTGGACTGTGTGAGGAAACCAGAATATCTGGAGGAAACCAACCGAGTGAGAGAACCCTCCGAGGCAGGAATCCAAACCCTGGAATTGCAAGGAGACAGTGCTAACCACTAAGCCACAGTGCTGCCATTATAGCATTAATAGCAACATTACACTTATGTTCACATTAGCCAGTAACAAATGGGTGATTTTGTTTTATATGATGCACTAAATCTACAAATGCAAACCAATGTTTCAATTGATTCCTCTAACTGATCCTATGATACTTGTACTTTAACATTTCTTCAGTTCCTAACAGCAATATTTCATGTATTCTTGGAAACTTTTTTTTACTTTTACTCCACAGCATATAGGAAACATCTGTACAGTACTTTTACTTCACTACATTTCTCCAAGGCATTGCGTTACATAACCACAGTGGTGTGTAGTATTTGAAATGAGAATTGTGTCACCTGCTGAATAGTGATGGGAAGTTTGAATCATTTTAGTGACTCGGTTCTTTGAATCTCATTCATCAAAATGAATGAATCTTTTTTTTTTTGAGTCATTTAGTTAATTTCGTTCTTTTGATCAGAAATAAAATAAAATGTAACATTTTCAATAAACAAAACCCCAACAGGTCTACATACACAAATGTTGGCTATAGTTCCAGTAATAAAAATATTACAATGCAGCTAACGACATATTAAAATAAACAGAATGAGCAGCTCACCCCTGGTCCGAGTCGCTCATTCTTTGGTCACATGACTCACATGAGAGTCACATCACAAAAGAACGAACGACTCGGACTAGAAGACTCATGAGAAGAACCGCTCAATTCTGTTTTCTGTACATAACAGAATGCTTTGCGCGTGCGCGCCCAGTAGAAAATGAACAAATCACTCTCTGAGACTACTCGTTCTTCTGAGTCACGTTAAAGACTCGTTCAAAAAGAACAAATTGTTAATGAACGACCCATCACTACTGTTGACAATTATGTGTAATTGCATTTCCTTTAAAGAAAGAATTAGGTGGTTACAGCCTAATCATAATCGTACAGCGATCATTCATATCATAATAACTAGCTAGACAGCAGGACATGATTTCATCCCTGTACAAATCTAACTAACACATGCTCAGGATCTTATCTGTATGAAAGGCAGAGCAGATGGACAGAACGAAGGTTATACATGGATGTGAAAAGTCTCTGTGTATATTTCGGGGTTGACTGAAATGGAGGTGAAATCATATCATTAAATTACATTAAAATAGTCTCTTCTGACAAATTAAAAGAAATCAAAGGGAGATGCCCAAGCACGCAGAGCATCCACTACTCAGTCTGCATGTCAGGAGTGATAATAACGTTTTCAATCACAGCATCTAACCCATGAGCTGTCAGTGGGATTATCAGCAACGCAGCTGCATGACAAATATAGTCAGTGCTTAAGTCTGATGATCCGCTATCGAGGCCAGTATAAATTAAAGTAAACTTCGGCCTAGTGTTGAACCTGGCACAGAAATCAGACATCAGCTGTCTGACGAATGAGTTCAAATGAATTAATAATGTGAAGATATACAAGGGTAAACATTTCACACAATTTTTTTTTTCATCACACAGCGAGACATTTGATACTGTGGGAATTTGGCCATAGCACAATGCATGCTCTTGCTCCCTCATGCATTAATTAAAACATATATTTAAATTTTTATTTATTTATTATTATTCCTTTGCATGCATATAACAAGTGCTTGAAATGATGTGTTCAAGTACAGTGGGTACGCAAAGTATTCAGACCCCCTTAAATTTTTCACAGCCATTTGCTAAAATCATTTAAGTTCATTTTTTTTCCTCATTAATGTACACACAGCACCCCATATTGACAGAAAAACACAGAATTGTTGCCATTTTTTGGAGATTTATTAAAAAAGAAAAACACAATAACAAAAAGTGAAAAATTTAAGGGGGTCTGAATACTTTCCGTACCCACTGTATGTGTACAATTCAAAGCAGTACTGCTGAAAAAATTATGTTTTTTAATTTTTAGGTTAGTTGTGACCTATAATAGCACATGCTGAAGTTTTTTATTCCTCTTAGCAATTTGCTAATCTGTAAAATTTGTATGACATGCAGTAATACTTTCCATTTATTATTACACTTATTGCAGAACACCACAGTCTGTGTGCATGGAGTTTGCATGTTCTTCCCCCTGTGACCCTGTACTCAGGATAAAACAGTATACAGTAGACCAGGAGTGAGTGAAACCTGCAAGAGGAAAACTGCAACCATTCTGGACAGCCACAAGATGGCGCCACGGACACACTGTGTTTGATAGGCTACGCCTCAGGAAAATGGCGGTCCACTGTTTTGGCCACTTATTGACCTTAAAATAGTCGTATTTCATTTACATTTAACGGGAACGTTTCATTTAAAGAAACAAACCAGAATTTGGTGAGGAAAAGTGAACGTATTGTACGAGATAACAATCCAAAACATAACACATAATCAAGAGAAATATAGATGTAACTCATTTCCTCCTAGCTAGCCGAGCTAGCATTAGTAATAAAATGCTCGAGCGTTATGTCAGAGGGGGTGAAGGTGAATCACAGGTTTATGATGGTCTATGTAGTCCTTTGGACATTAGTTAATGTATTAATACTTTATTACTCTTTTCAGTTCATTATTTATTACTGTATCTGGGTCATTCTACAGAAAAGGTGGAATTTGAATTATTAAAATCTCCTGAAATGTATTTCTTCTTTCACACCTAGAACACACCTTTTTTCTTCTTCTTTTTTTAAAACTTTGTGTGAATCCCCAAAAAAGTAGAGCTTGATGCATTTTTAATATATTTAATAACTGGTGTTACTTCTCGTCCTGGTAACACAGATGACAATAACACCAAAATGACCACCATGTGAAGGACCACATGGTTTTTAATTATGTCAAAATCAATTAATTATTAGATGTAATATTGTTTATGTCCAATTTGTGTCCAAATGCTATAATTATAAAATGAGTAACAGTAATGACAGACTTCAAAGCTTTGCATAAAATTGCAAAATAAACGATGACATTTCTAAACAAATGAAGGGAGACATCTGACAGGCCTTTTGCATTCATCCAGTGCCTTGAAATTTTTCAAATTGTCAAATATTTTTCAAAATAAAACACTTTTTGTTTGGTTTGGGTGACTGATACTGTATTAATTTTATATTATTAATTAAAATCAATTATCGTTTCATGATTTTGGTGTTTCACTTATTGTTATAGTTATTGATATTATATCTTGTGAATCAGATTTATTTCATGAAATAAATATCTTTAGATGAAAAGTATATCGTTCGACTTCCATATATGATCATAGTGACAAGACATTTCCTTGAACTTGACCTACAATTATAGAAATTATAAATGATAAAAAAATTATAAAACATGTAAGAGAATGTGTTTCATGTTTGAAAGTACATATTATATTTTCTAAACATATACAAACAATTTAAATGATTTTGGCATCATTTTCCACCATTTTAGAAAAAATGACCCATCTGCACAAAAATTAAGCTGCACTAATTTATATAACCATTTATCATCCTCATAGATTTACAGTTTAATGTATTTGTTCTGGATTTTTAATTGTTATGATAGTAAAATTTAGCAGTATATTTTCCATGAGTATTACCGATATGTCTCTTACTGTATCTTGTGTTTATTGTTATCCCTGTTTTTTTCCCCCCTTCTGTAAGCCATTTAAATTTCTAACGTGTTTGTTCTATGAGCATGTGCATTACTTTAATGATACTTCCTGGTTGAGCACCTTTATCATCGGCACCACGTTATGTTCAGAATACCTTGAGTTATCCAGATTTAAGTAATCATCAGTGTTATCAGTATAGCAGGACTGTTCCTCATCACCCCTCCATACTAAAGAGCCTGGTTATCAATGTCTACATGCGGCATGAGCAAACAGTGAAGCAGTGTTTTCATCTGGCTACTCATTTGCATTGGAAAAATAATCTCACGGGTCATTTTCATTCTGGAACTTTCCTGATATGGGTCTTGCATGTATATTTTCGCTGTTTGCTAGGTAAACAGACAGACAACTAATACTAATGTTATACTGCTCAGTTCAGTTGTTCTGAAGCAGATTTACCAAATGCAGGCTGTAGATTTAGATCTTAAATGAACGAGCCAGAGGTAACGGTGGCGAGAGGATATGAGGAAGAAACCCTTACAGGAAGCAGTTTCAAAAGGGAACTAATTTTCCTTTAGATAATAGATTATAAATCATCGCAATATACAGGCGTAGATGTATTGTATACTGTGAATCAGAACCCTGGGATATGCAACAGGACAGTCTTTATGATTACAGGAGCAGTTCTTGGCTATAATACAAACCGGCTCATTATAATGACCTATCACAGTTCTTCCATGTGAATTGCAGCTCAGGACCAGGGTGGAGGAGAGTGAGTCGAGTCCCATTAGTATCAGAAGCAGCCCCCTCCTGCTGGTCTCCCAGGGAGAGACCAGGCATGCATGACTGTGCTTGGAATACTAATGTCACTCTGCATCTTAAGCACTCTATTTGAATTTTGGTCAATTTGAATGGGTATGGTAGGGTTGAAACAACAGAGTGGGATGGAAATAAAGCTATTTTAAGACTATTTTCTTGTATACTTTTGAAGATTTTCTATTCAAATTACATGAAATTGATCACAGAATAGGTTAAGCTAATTATATACACAGGCATTGTACTGCTGTCATGCAGAAACAAAAGGTCTAGTCCTAAGAGGGGTAATAAAGCTACTTTTAATGCTAATTATGCCCATTATATGCTTAGCTATGAAGCCTACTAATGTGACAAGTTGCCAAAATAGTCAAAACTCCCAGTTTATTTACCATTAAATGTTAATTATTATACCTTGGTGTGTATGTGGCTTTTATATAGTTATGTATTATTTTTTTTTGTTTGTTTTCATCAAACATTACTGAAATTAAACTGACCTAATCCTTAAAATTCAGAGCATTCTAGATATCTTTTTCTTTTGCTGTTTTTAATAAACATATATACATTAGGGGTCAGGATTCTGCAGTATAGAGTGACATACAGTTGTACCTCGGCATACGAATGTCTTTGTCTTAAGAATTTTCTCCTTAAGAACTGGAAGAATAAAATGAAATTTAAAAAAATTTGACAAAAATAATAATAATAATATTTTAAAATAATAATAATAATATACTAATTTTGAGTTCTACATTTTTGCAGCATTATTCCCATATTCTAAATGGTAAACTTTACCCATTATAAAGATAATTATAACCCAAAAATGCACAGTTTGATGTGCTTCCATATAAGCTTTAAAAAAAACAAACTTTGAAAAAAGAATTTATTGTCTTTAACTCTATGCTGTGATCCCAGCACGGATCTGTGGCATTTGGGTTTTTAAGCATTATGACATCACACTAGTGACTATGACATCATCGCCTCACTATAATAATGTTGACGTCTTATAGCGCAAGATGTCATAGTGTGTGAGGGCCCTATTATTTTTCAAAGGATTATTATTTATTTATTTATTCATTCAAATATCTGGTCCTTTTTGGAGGTCTTAACATGCTTAAAAAGTCATGACAAACAGCAGACAGGTTGGAATCTGATGCCATTAGGATGCCTGAGAGGCTCCTTCACAGGAGATTTTACTGTATAGGTCATACACACTTGCACGTATACATGTCAAACTCGGTACACATTTAGATCATATTGAGTTGAACAATTTTCACTATTCATGTCATGGGTTCAACTCAACAGGAAGTCAGTTATTTTGGGTTGTTTGCAGCAAGCAACGATGACTATTCCAAGCACCTGCACCATTACAATTGCCACTAAACCTGGCCCATTTTTTGCTATCTCAGACGGTTCACCCATGGTGATCCAGGGCTTTTTGGAGATCTTAACATGCTTAAAAGGCACACAAGTTGTATGTTGTGTCCAGGTACCGTCGGTGCACCATCGCCGCCCAGACGCACTAGAAAGACACGTCCAGCCATGACCATGCCTTAAACTTGTGCTGAAAAATGGCTCATGACTTCCTTCGCAAGGCATTTTAACAGTCTTGGCATGCTCAAAAGGCCCACAGGTTATGCGGTGCATCCGGCCGGCAATGGCTTTTTAGGGGTCTTAACATACTCAAAAAGCAGACAGTTTGTGTGGTGCGCTCAGATGACGATGGTGCAGTTTGTTCGTGCCTGCTCATCATTGCTTGCCACTATATTGTTAATATTACAATCCAAAAAGGAATCAAAATACAACATTTACATACATATTGTTTTTAAAAATCTCCTGCCTCAAAGTAAACCATGATTCGCCAGCATCCCTGAAGAGATCAATAATCAATACTGGAACATTTATACGGAATCCAGCTGTGATCCAGAGCAGAAGGTTTAGGGTGTGGCAAATGTCTGACTCTCTGACATCATCTAAACAAAACAAAAAAGAACCAGATATGCATCAAAGCCTATTCTATTCATTTCTTTAGAAATTTCCAATAGACTGTGTGGTATTCATTCATGCTTTAATTGTACTGTATATTTGCACATAAAGGCACATCTTTTTCATCTGTGAGTCAGCCTCGGAGAACAATGCCAGGACTCTGGGCTTGCGTCTAACGTGATAATAGATGCTAGATCCTCAGAGGTCACTGATATATCCAGTTTGAAAGGCAGTGCATGTTTGTGTGTGTGAGAAAAAAACAGTCTGTATGGCTTCTGAAAAGGAAGCTGTGTATGTGTGTGTGTGTGTCTTCGCAGCAGCTGAGTCAGCTTCGTGTAAAAGAAGATATCCTACGGGAGCACTCTTCTGACTCACCATTAGCTCGCTGGCTCCCCCAGATGCCGCACTGTTGAGAGGGGGAAGGGCGAGAAGCCTTAAACTGCACCAGGGCTTGGCACTGCTGCAGCCTTGAACAGCTTTTTTTTTCCCCCCTCACACAAAATGCCCTTATTTCAGTTTCTAGCAAACACATCTTGAACTACATACTATCCTGTATAATAAATGATGGCCAGTATTTATTTAAAGAGCAGTCTAAAATGAGCTTTGCTGTTTCACGATTCATACGTGTCTCATTCCCTGCAGGCTTTCTTTTCTGACAGGGTGAAACAGAACCCGATACGGTGTTGGATCTGTTCGGACATCCCCTGAGGATTGCACATGCTCGGTCAGAGACAGCTGAACACATGAACGTATGAATATTCACTTAAAGTTCCACCACCAGATTATTATTAATAGAGGAATGACACCACCTCCAAATCTCCAACATATGATCAACAAAACATGTTTGCATTCGTATCTGTAATTCTGTACACGAGCTAATAAGTCTGTCTGAGCCAAGAGTGTTACATCAAACTATTAAATATTAAATACTTCCTTCAAACAAGCTCCCTCACTTATCGTCTACACCGCTTTATGGGTGTGGCGGGCCTGGAGCCAATCACAGACGACTTAGGGTATGAGGCGGGGTACACCCTGGACGCGGTGCCAATCCATTGCAGGACACACACATATACACTCAAATACTACATGTAATTTGGGAACAACAGTTAACCTAATCTGCATATCTTTAAAGTGTGGGAGGAAGCAGGAGTACCCGGATGAAACCCACCAAGCATGGTGGGTATGGGAGGACATGCATACTCCACACAGACCCCGAGGTGGGAATCAAATCGAGACCCTGGAGGTGCAAGGCGACAGTGCTAACCACTAAGTCACCGTGCCTCCCCATCAAACAAGCTAAACACTCAGGGTCGCGGGGACCTGGAGCTTATCCCAGGAGGCTTACGGCACGAGGCGGGGTACACCCTGGACAGGGTGCCAATCCATCGCAGGGCACACACACATACACACACTCACACATCCATTCACACACTATGGGCAATTTAGGAACGACAATTAACCTAACCAGCATATCTTTGAACTGTGGGAGGAAACCGGAGTACCTGGAGGAAACCCACCAAGCACGGGGAGAACATGCAAACTCCA